>OMLC01088764.1:0-11852 GCA_900302585.1 Regalecus glesne
ACACACACACACACACACACACACACACACACACACACACACACACACACACACACACACACACACACACACACACACACACACACACACACACACACACACATATACAAGCACACACACACACACACACACACACACACACACAAACAAAAACAAGCAGTCCCATCCAAAAACCTCGAAGGCATGTGGCCCCACACTAGAGATGGTGACCAGAGGATACAGAGGAGATAAAGGCTGAGCAGGCGCTTCCATCACTTAGACAGCTGCATTGTTTTCTGGACTACTGGGACAGCTACAGAGAGGTACATGGATGGGAGGATCCACATGCCTGTTTACCTGATTTACCGCGTGCCTGTCCCCTTTGGGTGTGTTGGGACTTAGGTACACTCTTGTCTTGGGCCTCAGATATCCAGAGCAGAGTGGAGGACTTGGTTATCGCAGTTTTTCACAAGGATAACTGAAAGCCAGATGCTCAATGTCTCATCCTGCTCTGCTACCGTTTACAGGTACACAGTGTGCATATTGAGTTATCCACAAAGATTCTGAGATAAACTAAAATTTAAAAAAAAGTTTCTTCAAATTGCCACACAACCCAAGCTAGTGGAATTTTTTCTCTGGATTTAACCTATCCCATTGTATAGGAGCAGTGAATGCAGCAGTTAAGGTGTTCGGGCAGAAGTAAGGGGTACATTGTCTTGCTCAAGGACAACTTGATACGCTTTTCTCTATGGGGTGGGTATCGAACTAACAATCTCTGATTTATAGACAACTGCCCTACCTCCTGATCTATGGTTTAGACTGGCTACCACACACACATTCAAAACCGTTATAAAACACCTCATGATTACATTCCTTCAATGGCATTGCTATTTATATAAATATTATGGTCTGCTTTCAGTCATGCTTAAAAATATCCTTTGGGTGTTTAAAAATTGGTACTAAGCACATCCTCTCCTGGTTTATAGTGTTATTACATACTGAGATTAAGATGAGAAAATTCAAAAATAAACAAATGTGTTAAATATTGTACCCTTGTAGATTGTAATTTTTCTATCGTCCATCTAATACACATTTAATGTTTCCATACTGGAAAGAGCAAATGATAGCTAAAGCATTTCACAATTTGTGATGGGTTAGGTGGCTGCCATCTGTATCTACCTGGCTGCTTACATCTGGCTATTCTTTATGCATCTTTTTTCAGTATTGAAAATATTTTACAACATTCACTCGGATTTTACAGCTCTTTCTATCCATGCCAAGCAGTGAGGCTTTTGCTGGGTGTTTACTACTTGACTTACAGACTGTGAACTGGCCCATTCTCACTTAAAAGTTGCTGGTTTTCTTTTTACATTACTATAAATCTCTATTAACTGACTTGATCCAACTTATGGGAACCTTGAGTTGCTGTTTGTGCTCGGGTAATATACACCTTTTTCCTCTCTGTGATGTCTGGATCATAACACGTTTGCTTGAAGACTCCTCCCTGAACATACTTGTGTCCCCTAGCCCCCATAATGAGGTCTCAAATTTGCTAAACATCCTGCTGAGGCACAGCGAAAGCACCACCACATCTTCTCCTTTCTTGTTTAGATCTTAAAAGTTCCGGTCTGATCTGTTGCTTAAGACAATGCCAGGTGTTCGTTGTTAACAAAAGCCGCTTCTAGTCTCACGACTCAGCGAGAGGAAGGGATACTGGTGGTAATGGTAGAGGTGGTGGGAGTGGGTGGTGACAGGGGGGGGCACTTTCTCTTCATGTCCAAACGAGGCTCTGGTTCAGGGCCATGCTGAAGTGGAAAGTGGAGTGGGCTCATCACTAGGAGGAAGCACTCAGTGATAATAATAATGTCTTGAGAGCGCAGGCCAGGGCAGGGGTAATTAAAAAAGCCTTTCTGTTGTGCTCTCCGAGAGAAAAATGGGGAAAGAGGAAGAAAAGTGAAGAGGAGGGGGGGTGCTTGATTCAGACAGGAAATTCCAGCAAAAAAAAAAAATTGGCGTGGGTCCTAACCACACAGCTCTGTGCCAATGGCTACACACGCGCACACAAACACATACACAGTCACACATTGAGGATTGAGGCATCCTGCGTTGCACTCTGGGTAAGCAACCATCAAGAGTAAGCTGTGGCTGGAGGGAGATTTCAGTTGCACACAATTTGTTACTGTGAAGTTCATAAGAAATATACTTGGGCCTTTGCTAAACACGTTTGCACACACATGCAGCAAGCTCTATGGTATAGGTTAATAAAACGTGTGTATTTAGTCTAATCCAGGACTATAGCGCTACACACACAACATGAAACCTGCAGGTTTAGTCTGCAAGGAGTTGCTTCCTCTGGGGCAGTGCATGGGTGAGCCATGGCGACAGAGGGATTAGGGGCTTGCAGGAGAGCATGAAACCACCACCATCTATGAAAGGAAGTTCTAACAGAGTGGCTCTTTTCTTTTAACTACCCTCTGGGAGGGTAAAATGATACCTTTTTTATTGATAGGGAGGATTTTGGGCAGAAGGTAAGTGGATTAGGCCAGCGGCCTCTACTGACACATGACTGCTTGGGCGGAAATTCATTAGGCTTGCTCTGTGAACTCATGGGAAGTCTGTATAGGTTATTGAGTACACAGCAAATGCTTGCTCCAAGGAAGAATGGAGAGAGTTGATTTCAGTGTGGCTTCAGAGATTTTTCTTGTCAGCTCAACAAAGAGGGTAGGTCTCGAATTCGAGGCCTGTTACCTTTTTAGGATGCCTTACAAAATCAGATGTTTACATACTAAATGGAGTACTGTCCATTAGCTTCGCTGTGTGTCACTTTGTGGGCTTTTTTATATTTCTATTTTAAGTGTTCAAAAAGACAATGTGAGTGAGTGACAAGTGAGTGAAGGCCTTGAAGATGGCTCCAGCTCCATGTCTCTATTGCCATGGTGATCTGTCATATCCCCTCTATAGAACTGATATGGAGCTGCTGAAGTCTCTATTGTCTCCTTCTACAAGTTCAGCCCGTTTACAGGGCCCTTTTCAGACTCAGCTGGTTCTTCTCTTCTCCCATCAGTCTCTGTCAAAACCACACGCTGCTTCACCCAATCAGTCCTTGAGATCAGCATCAGCCCTGCCTATCCACCACTGGCATGATCAATCACCACAGAAACAAGGGGCTGGCCCACCTCTCCTAATTGTCGTGAGGCCCGAGTGCTACCAAGGCCCCAGCTCACCTGGATTTTAGTTGGTAAATAGTTCTTCAGTTAAAGGGAAATGAACAATCCTGATTTTCTCACATTACTTCTATGAATATGTTGCATGGATAACTACATTAGGAACCACAATACTGAGCAGTATTTTGTATGTCTCTGAAGTGGTGCCCAAATTGTGTTCGAAACTTTGTATTGTCTTTGTATTGCATTCGGTGGCATTCCCTATGATAGCCGTATGTAACTGTTATTTATCTTTTTTTTTATTTTTTGCAATGCAGCCTATTCTAATATAGCCTATCGTAAGTGGCAGGAAACTAGGATGTAAGGATTGTAGCTTTCACATTGACAGACTGTCCGTAACAATTGTCACAAACGTCTTGATGCATGCTCAATAATCCAGGTAGGGAAATCACAAAAAGAGGTGAATCTGTTCAGCTGGATCAGAAGTTTATTTAGAAACATTTCTAAATAAACTTCTGGTCCAGCTGAACAGATTCACCTCTTTTTGTAATTGTCACAAACACTTTTTCAAACAATTTGTCATTGTTTCAGAGACATACAGAGAACTTTTCATTATTATGGCTACTAATATATTATTCATTATACCAACAACATATATATAGAAATATAATATTGCCATTGGTGATCGTTTTCCTTTAAGTGTAGAATGGATGCAGAGAGAAATCAGGGAGCATGAACGGAATAACTTGGGTGGAGAAGGGGGGCGGGGCATATATTGAAAACGTTGCCGTTTCAGTTGCGAGGAAAAAGTTTTGTTTTAAGATTGGCGACTGTGCATTTCTGACTTGTTCAAATTTATTTATTAAAGGTTTTTATACATGTCACAAAACTTTTGGGAGCTTCTGCAAGACCCAGTAATCTGTTCTAACCAACCAAATGGCAACATTTGCCAAAATCAGATTTATGAGAGATGGAGGCTTTTGTTATCCTTGGTGTACAATAAATAGTGTTGCTGAGGGAATACTAACATGCATCACCTAGCTGGACATGATGGGTTAGAAAAGTGGCTGGGTGTCAGCTATTTAGCAAGAAGGGTATAGCCTAGTTACAGGCATTGGTGCAAGTTCATGAATACTGGGATGGCATACAGGACTTTACCTGTGGCATCATTCAATAGGGTTAGTGGTTATGTCAGGAAGAGCCTTTGATGTAAAATTTTGTCAAATCAGTATGTGAATTGACAAAACCATACTGGATTGGTTAAGGGCACCATTGGTGGATACCCTCACGTAGTACCAATGGAAACTCTAAAATCCACTGTGAGGGCCCCTGAAAAATGGGACGGGCTGAAAGAGGAAGAAGGTGTAGCCTGTAAATGTGTATATGTGTGTGATTTTAGCATGCAGTTAACGTAGGCTAGCAAACCACCCCAGGCCAGCTGCAAGAGAAAGGCCTCTATGCTAAGATTGATGGGGTGTCAGGATAATCAGCTACCTGTGCAAACTCTTGATTTATCACCTGACCACCACCCCTGTAAATCCCCTCCCCCACATTTAGAGCACAGGTGTAGGCCAGATTAAGTAATTACTGCACACAGTCTGTTATCGTCACAGTGACAGCTAAAATAAACTGGCTGGAAAACGAAGATGTGTGGAGGGGAGAAAGGGGTAATCCAAATATGCTAGTGGACTGTGTGTTCTGCAATACTAGGATATAGGTGGAATACTTAACCACTAAAAAAACCTTAACATCATGTGCACTTGCCTCATCAAGATTAACATTCCAAAAACATGTACATTTGCACACTCCAAAATAACTATATCATTTGACTCCAAAGAACACTTTAGAGACGCACCCATGCCTAACCATAGTAAAACGATAAGAAACACTCTTATTTTGGTGCTATAATTTTCAGCAATTTTGAAGAGGTAACTTGTAAGACTTATGGCTATGATTCCATCAAATCAAAGGCTTGGGAAACAAAGCCAAAGGAAGTTATTTTCAGTTATATAATGATTAAAAAAAACTTTAGAGACCCAATTTATACTCTTATCCGATTTTGCAAATACATTTCATCAAAACTTGGTGTCTGAAACTTAAGAACAAACTACAAATGGTCACCTTTCTAGATAGACCATGGTTATGCATATATTCAAGTGTTCAAGAGCAACAGTCAATTTAGATTGGGGATGTCATATTTGGCCCTGTGCTCTAAATCAAGTCATGTTAAGCAGTCAGGTAGCTCGTAATTTTGAGGCATATATTATATGAGCAAACAAAGGTTTAGTTATGTGAAATCAGGTTTGAACATTCAACTTCACTCATACTTCTTGCCTTTTTTAGCAGCAGAATTTGCCTATTAACTGAAAACAATAGGCTCTCCAGACATAATAGTAGAGATTTGCTTCATCTTGTGTATTACCCCTTCATCACAGTTGGCGTAGAACTTGGTGGTTCACATGAAGAGTGTCCTTTGCGCCATAGAAGGTCAGTTTTTACACATTACGATAAGTCCCCTCTTTAAGTTGGTAGACATAAACCTAGACGGAGGGTGGGGGATTAAGGTCAGATGCCCTTCCTGACGGCCCATACTGAGATTGAACCTGAGACACATAGCTTGTCATTTCCTGTGAGCATGCTCTGCCAATAAGCTACCATGGCCCTCCTTTAGTGTCCTTAGTGCTCTGAGGTGGCCTTTTCCAATGCCATCTCAACATTTTCACAAATAGGGATATTTTGTTGTTGTTTTTTTAAAGGGAAGAGGAACGCAGAGAAAGTGTCCAAAAAAGGGAGACAATGTGTGCGTGGGAGAAGGGAGTGGTGCACATCAATCTAAAGTCATCTCAGCTGGGGATCACCCTGAGCCCCTCCCTGAGGCAAGCCTCCTCCTTTAGGGAGGCTTTCTCCAGACCTGCGCATAAGGCTTAGGGGTGTCTCCTGGAGAGTACTGGCCTGGTCTTTATCAAAATGCCAAACTGAGTCTTTAAAGATGTGTGTATTCAAAACCCTATTGGAAGGATGTATAATAGTTTCCTGTTGAACAGTGAATACACAATTGGTGTTTATCATATCAAAAGTGCAAGAAAAGAGGTTAATTCACTCTAATGAGAGTTTTAAAAAATGAAGTCTTGACATCCATGGAATAATATGTATGGATATCTTATTATATAAATCACTGATCATTATTTTAATGCACTTAAATGAATGGCAGGAAAGATTACAGAAAGACCATGGGTAAACATGGGGCATCTGGAGTTTTATGAGATAAAGCTAGCGGACATTGGTAATCTCAGTGATGTTCATGGCATTGCTCACCTGCCATATCACGTCATCTTACACCATGTTGTTTTGATCTACTAGTGGTCTGAAAATTAGTCTGCAAGTGTTTAAGCCCACAGCATTTATTTTTGAAGTATGTCTGCATAAATTAGTACTATTGTTATACTCTGTTATTGCAGTGATGAGTGGACATTCTTTAAATTTAGGATGACCTTTGGGAGATCAGCTCTGTACTGTATCTGTCCCAGCTAAAAGCCAGTGTTGTTTTATAATGCAGGATGGTGCTTCATAAGTCTTAACTGTTATTAGGTCAGCTACCTTGATAAGATAAGGCTTAAGATCACGTCATTATAGACACACAGGTCATGCACATCCCCTCTAAGTTTGGCCTTTTTCTCCAGGGGACGTTTCAAGATGGAAACCATCTTGCTAACAAGGAACAGCTGTAAAGCAGGTCAGAAGGCCTCTGACCAAGCAGATTGACTCTTATTTTCAGGTGACACACACATTCACTAATGCCAATTATTTCAGGCTAATATTTAAACAATGAATTACAATGCACATTGATTTGGGGTGTAGTTTTAAGTTTCCAACGTAAATTTTAATATCGGTTACTATAAGTAACTGTTAAAGTACATGGTGACTACTTAGAAGAGATGACTGGTTGGATTTTGACTCTCTCTCTCAAAGGTCAGAGATTATGTCCTTGCAAGACCCATATATTCTGGTGATCTTTCTTAGAACAAAACACGATAAGAACATCGGCTTTCAGTCATTTAAGTCCCCAACCCGTTTTGCACCATGGACCAGTTTCATCCGAGACATTCTTTTCCACAGAACGGTGGGAGGTGGGGTAAATCATGTGCACAAGAAAGCGCATTAAAGTGCATATTATATAATGGGTGCAGAGAGTATCATTCTTAGTCTAAGAAGGATGCTGTCAGTGCGGACACATATGATGATGCAGTGGCCTTCAATAATTGCTTCTGTCCTTCGTGTTCATGTTTTTTCTTTCAGAAAACTCCAAAGGCTTGTCTTTTCATGCAGGGTGCTTGGTCCCTATGTTGCAAAGCCTTTTTGAAAGCTTCGTGGCCTCACTGGATAGCCAGTTGCCTTATATTATACAGAATGGGCTTAGGGCATGTGAATCACCTGTTGTGATGAGCTTGTAATTTAAGTAGGACTCTGTGATTTCTTTTAAATGAAGCTTTCTTTTTTTGGCAGTATTCTGCTGTCTCATCATTGGGTCTTTCCCCCTTTTCAAAGATGATCTCCAGCAATGTTTTTTTTAAACTAATTTTTGCTAGTGTTAACTTGCGGGCTTAATTTACCGGTGCACTTGGAAAAAAATCAACTAATTGAGACAAATGTGGAAAAGGGCACAGACTAAAGTGGTCATTTTTCAAAATAAAACACCCTTGCTGCTGCAAGGGTGCATTTCCAATGAAATGGAAATAAAATAATAAGAAAGATATCTTTATTCTTTCTGTGTGGCCTGATAATGGTCCACAGCTGGGTAATTGGAGACCCCTGATTCAAGGGACACTACTTTTCAGAGACTTAAAAGGAGTAAATGGACATGGATATAGTAGCTTGTTCAAGACTTTTTTGACTCATTTGAATCAAACCTGTGATCATCAGGTTGAAATTAATTGTCTTTCATCCCAAAGCTACGCAATCAAAACTGGATGTAAAAAGTTACATGTTCCATAAAATCCATACTTTGTGATCCAAATGTAGGCCAAAGACCTAACTTTTGGCAGTTTTTTAAACTTTGTATGGTAAATATGCCACAGTATGCAGTAGATAATGGTATTCTCCATCTCATATGATGACAGTCAAATTCACAAAGAATGGATAGCGACCTCTGGTTCCACAATCAATTGTGTGTCACTTGAAACTGCTATCTCCACTATCTCAAAGTTTGATTCACAAAAGATTACATGAATCAGATTTTGAGTTCAAACATGCCCATGAAGTCGTGCAGTGCAGTGGTTGTTTTGCATGTGATTGCAATTATCCATGTGGCAAATATAAATGGAGGCTTTATGCCAAGAATAGATGCGGGTTTCAATGTCATCCTTGATGTCAACAAGTATAGCGAAAAAAATATTTGACCTGACAACCTGTATCTGCGAAGGATTTTCACCTCGATCAAATCAAAAAGTTAGACACTCCTTCAAAATATCTGCTCATGAGCACACCGAGCATGATAATGCCTAGCTACAATCATTGCTTTCATGATTACAGCAAAGTCGAGGCATAACACCCCTTATAAATGCCCTTCAGTTACCACCAACTCTTAAGATGCTAATCATTTTCACAGTTATCTGTGTGTGGCTATTCCCATCGGTCATGGTTGGTGCTAGGGTATCAGGTGTAGGGAAGCTAAATGTCCTTTAATTTTCATGAAACAAAATTATTGGGGTATCCTACTGGTTCTTGTGGTAGAGCATGTGCCACATAAGGCTGAGTCTATACCACAGTGGTCTGGGTTAAAATCCATGTCATGCATGTCATCCCCGTCTTTCCTTTTTCTAATAATAAAAAGGAAAATTAGCTTAGGCAAATGCCTAGACTGCCACTTACAAAGAAGAAAGTCCCTAACTTGCTAAAATATGACTCAATAAACCTTATTCAATTTTGAGCTTTCAACTCAAAATTCTAATCACATTTCCTATTAGGAGGGGCGGCATGGCTCAGTGGGTAGAGCGGTCGCCTGGCGATCGGAAGGTTGCAGGTTTGATCCCTGCACCTGCAGAGAAGCGTGTGGAGGTGTCCTTGGGCAAGATACTGTTCCCTTAACTGCTCTGCCCAGTGTGTACCCCACCTTTCGCCCAATGAGAACGGAGATAGGCTCCAGTTCCCCCGTGGACCGGATAAGCGGTTGATGATGGATGGATGGATTTCATATTAGGCCCATATGTTATTGCTGGTGGCATTGAACTGAGATGGTGTAGAATAATAATCCAATTTTTCAACATTAATTTATCCTGAGGTCTATTTGGCTTTACCAGTCAAATATGTTTGTTTCAATATAGTTAAAAAGAATCATAGTTGTACATTGTTTTTCATTATTTTTGTAACAAATTTTGATCCCTTTCTTTCCCCGACCCAAATTCCCCGAGTTGCCAATGGCTGGATCCATCACTTTCGATTCCCCTCTAGAGCGTCAATAGGAAGGAGGAAGCTGTAGCATGTGTCTCCTCCAAGTCACATGATGACTAGCCGTTGCTATTTCACACATCGCGGTCTCGCTTGGCTGTCGGAGGAGAAAAAAAAGCAAGAGTGCTTCACTTAACCACGAGCGCACAGACAACACAGAGGGGGACACTAGTGAACCTAGAATCATTTATCCAAACTAACCCTTATGAGGCTTAGTCAATTAGGCCCCACTAATTATGTACCTCCGGCCATGGGTGGAAACGCACAGTCGTACATTTCAGAACGATAAAGGTGTTTGCTTGCATATATAAGCTGTGATGGAAGATTTCAAACCCTTATTTTTAACCTTTTTTCAATGCACCACACAACTGTTGCCATGGGCTGTATCGCAAATTGTGGTGACTCGCTCATGGACAACCTTGGGAGCGACTTCTAGTAGGGAAAGGTCATAACACACATCAAATATGCTGTGGGTCTGAACAGTTTCATGTTTATTTTACCAAACCGTTATAGTCATAATTCAAAGCAATTTGAAAGTGTTAATTATCTTGGCCTCTTCCACAATCACTAGGGTATTACAAGTATCTAGCAGCACACCATGTAAAACACTTTGAACAGCTATCCATATAAGTGCATATTATTGTATGTTAGGATTGCCTGTTTTGGTTCGTATTTAAATAGAAAAAGCAGAAGTAAATGCAATACAAGAATTTTACAAGAAAAAATGTGCATTTTTAAATAATAACAATAGCAATAATGTCTCAGCTTCTATACCTTTGTCCTGTGTCACTCCCTGATATAAATTAGGCTAGTAGTAGTGTTTTGATGTTTGCCAATAGTTACTGCCCCCTCAAAAAATCATGATTTTGTTGAGGATTAATTTTTTTTACTGAACATTTTGGGGATGCTAAGCTCTCTCTAGCATCTTAATAGTGGTGGCTATGGTGCTGGTGTTTGTGAATAGGACTTTTGTTGTGCAATAAGGCCCATTTGCATACAAAGGGGCAAATTTTTTGCAAATTTTATGCATATTATACAATATGTGCAAATGGCACCAGAGAATTGAGACACTTTGCTTGGCAGTGGAGTTAGGGATGCATTTCACCCTTTGCGGGTGCCTTGAGAATAACATGATTTCTTTTTGTTTTATTTGTAGAGGTTTAGCAGCCATAAAACCCATGGAATCCTTTTGTGAATTCACCCATGAGTGTTTGTTGCTGTGTGCTGCAAGCTATCCGGACAGATTTCAGAGCTTCCCAAAGCCAGCCACTCCTAATGTAACACAGGGTTGGCTGAAGGCCCCGCCCACACAGGGAGCGAGGAGTGATTTACAGACCAAATTTATTTTACTGTGTTTTTACAGCACTGTCCCACACCGCTGGTGTCGAAACCCCCCAAACCACCCAGATAATGAACTGTGGGGAGACGTTTTGATTTAACAGAGCCCCCCAACCCACTTTAACCCCCTGTTTTTCTGTCTCTCTGTCCGTCTTTTTGCCATCTCTCTCACCCTCTCTCTCTCTTTGAGATTAGGCCCTTAATTGAAGCATTCTGGTTGATTTACACTGAGACGGTGAGGGGAAGTAGGGAACCAAGAGAATGTCCGGTAGCCTAGCATGGAGTACCCGGTGGTCTCTAAAAGGAGAGTGGGGGTGGGGAATAGGCAGAGGGGATTCTTTGGACCAAAAGGCCTTTTCCTGTAGTTTTTTGTGTGTATTTTTGTGGAAGAGAAGAGCTGTTTATGAGCTAGTGTACTCGTGTTAGCAGAGCTGGGGTTGAATGGCTTGTGGCTGAGGGTTGGGGTACAGGCCACAAGCTTTCTTAAAGGGGGGTGGGTGGAGATTCAGTGGTAACACTGGAGTGGAACAAATATGTATACTGAAGGGAAAGGGGTAAGTGATGTTTTTTGTTAGTAAGGTGGAAAACAAAAAGATGCCGTCCGTAGGTCTCTGCAGGTAGCAAAAAAACCCCAAGTCAACAAGACTGTTCAAGTTAAGGCTGAGAGTGGAGGAAGCATGAGGAGTGGGAGGGTGGATAGATAGAATGAAAAAGGAAGTGGAGGAGGTAATGAACAGAGTCAACAATGGTACAAATTAAAAACTTAACTGCCTGGATCAGCTAAATAAATTCGCCTTTTTGGGGGAGGGGGCGTGGGCTCTTGCTCTGTCTTGGTCACTAGATGGACCTTCAAACAGAAGAGTTCCTCTTATCCAAACACAGGGATCTGAGTGAGAGGCAGATTCTCTGTTGGCACCCCCCCCCTAA
>OMLC01088766.1:0-12743 GCA_900302585.1 Regalecus glesne
AGGTCAGAGTAAAGTGAAATTCTTTCAACCCAAGGCAGGAGGAGAATGACATCCTCCCTCCTCAAATCGTTCTTGAATCTGTGTGTCTGAATTTCTCGCTCCATCAATCAGAAACAAAAGCCAAATCTGGTGTAGACAATTCTTAACAGTGATGCTTTTCAATTTTGCCCTTTACATCCACTGCTCACCAAACAAGGCATCAGTGCATCTCTGAGACTTGTGTTTGCGTGTATTTCATGGCCATCAAATCACAAACAGTGCTTGTCTGTACCTCTGCTTGCCTATCATTGTGCCACTAACAAGTTAATCCCTTGTGCTTGCTGGCTTTAAGACACCATGTTTTATGATTCCTGCACGGATGTAAACACGCATGTGCGCATGTGCACACAACAAATTTACCAAAGAGGAATTAAACTTAAAAAAACTAGATGATTATATAATTGTATGAATAATAAAATAAAAACACATTATTCACCCCATCCTTTAAGTGCAAGAGATTCACCTCAAACTCGAGATTTCCAGAGATCAAAGAGGCCTCCACATCATCACTGTAGAAGTCCTTGAAGGCAGAAGGATGATTCAGCAGTGCAAAGGCCTTTAAGCTATGAGCCTTAAATTATCTTCCACGGCAACTTCTCTTACACTAATAAGAGACGATCAAAGCGGGGTGCTGAGTAGGTTGGATGATGTTAGTGACAGACTATTGACAGGCTTTAACAAGAACTCTGTGTGAGCTGGAGTTTCCTAATTGTGCAAAAGATATCCACATGCTTGGCCTGGGGGGGCGAGACACTTCTCGCTTTGTGTGATATTGGACAGATATTGAATGTTAATCTGCTCCGGATGGCTAATCTTGAACAGCTATCAGCACGTCCACGTGCACGGAACTGTGACTGCCATATCGTGCGGCGTCTAATTGGACCTCAAGGACACACGCCCATAACAAGTCGCAGCCTCCTACATGCGCGTGATTCATGGTGTGGATGGGTTGTTTATCAGTCACTCAATTCCACTTGCCCCTTATGTCACAGTGATATTACTGCTGTTACCACTTTTGTAAAATATCAAAGAGATTTACAAAGCTTTAATTAGCAGACAGGCTAACAAATCTGGTAGCAACCAAGAAGCATGATGGGTATAGCCCTGATGTGTTTTCAGGCAACTGCTTGTTGATCAGTTGTTTAATCAATTTTAAGTCACCCCTTTCCTGTTGTGGCGAGATCATCTTTATATTTTACGATAAGTTAATTTCTGCGAGATATATTCCAACACATGCTGATAAACATATGTAAAGTAACTGATGTGATATGGATGAGTACACTATCTGATGAAAGACTGTGACGTGAAAATCCCTTCAACGGCATGCTGTGAGTTATTTAATATCAACTCTCGTCACGCATTTTCTAAACAATAACCCGCCCCGCCAGTCCCCATCAAGGTCAGCGAACCATCGCAGAGAACAGTGGCAGCTGCTTCGGCCAAGCAGAGGACAAAGGTGAGTTGCTAAAACCCCAAACAGATGCATCTCTTAAGTGCTAAAAAGGAAGCAGTAATGAAAGCTCGTGTTCATTTAAGCCCCCTGTCTCTCGCCGGCAGAGGCAGGACAGGACAGCTTCATCAGGCTGTTTTTGGGTCCAGAAACAGGCTATGTGTGCCAGCTCTGTGATGGCCAGCAGGTTTATCTAAGCTGACAGAGATGAATCTCGCAGCAGAGGACCGAGCCTGTTCAGCTGTCCTGCTGAGGAGAGCTCACACCAGGGCTGACATTAAATTATTTCAGGAGGTAATTAGTCTTGTGTTTTTCTATTGAGATGCCAAACGCTCACAATCTAGTGGTCTTGTGCACATACGCGAGCATGACAGACTGACCACGCCGGAATATCATGCTGACGGATGGAGAAAGACAAGGTGGAGGTGTGCAGAGAGAATCTTCGCTTGCCAAAAAGAAACAAAAGCTGGAAAAGAACTTTCTTTTTAAAGATTCAGACTCACCAACGGGATGAGCAGATAAAGAAAAGCCTAATGACATCAAGAATGAGAGTGACTATGTATCATTTGCTCGGCAAATCGCAATTATTAATGAGCATTAAAGACACTAATCAACTGCTTTCCCTCATAGCTCCGATCTAAATTTCAAATATGGTTTAACGATACAACATTAGTTGTGTTGAAGAGGGACGCAGCACTGGCTGACTTAATGAAAATACATATCACCAACCTCACTGATGCATTCAGCAGATCTCAGGAGAGAAGCGCTAAATGCCTGATCACTGATCTGCAGGGGTCTCCAAACAGGCGATGAAGCTCTCCTCTGTTCATTTCCTCTCCCTCTCTTTTGAGGCTCTGAACCTGAACTCCTTTACCCTGTAACATAAGTGAAATAAGTGGTGATGTCCTATCAAGGAATATAAGATTTGGCTGTTGCATTAGGAATACTGCTGAAAATATGGGCTATATTATGCAAAGTCATGCAAATTAGATACAGGAATGTACCAGAAAACAAACCTTAATTATGTCCCTCTGCTTTTTTTATCTTTACCATGAAATGTGGTTATATGTGCTGCCAACAAATGAAAAGTCACTTTCACGGTATATTATGTTCTCATGTCTCTAGCGGATCAACTGAAGCATCCATTACCACCACTTTGTCTGGAGACAAACTGCACAACCTAATCCAGAGCTTCTGGCTTTCAGGAGTATCATACAGTTTAAAGTAGAGTCAAGTCAAGTCGATTTTATTTGTAGAGCCAATTATCACAGATTACAAATGTGTCTCAGTGGGCTTTACACCAATACAATATCTTATCCATAGACCCTCACATTGGATAAAGAACCTCCTTAAAAAAAACTTTAACGGCGAAGAAAAATAGGAAGATACCTCAGGGAAAGCAACAGAAGAGGGATTTCTCTCACAAGATGGACAGACGTGCAATGGATGTTGCGTACAGAGAATAAAACACAATCTACAGAATGGAACACAGAGAGAGGATAACAGAATTAAAATGGAATTGTAAGGTATATCAAGAATATGATGAGGACAGACTACACATGCACACAGGGGAGACTGGCATTACACCATTTACATAGATGGGAGAAGAAACAAGAAATGGCATTAGTCACACAGAGTGAGAGAAGGATGCTACATTGAAACAGGATGACAGAATTGCATGGATTCATAAGATATTTAAAAACTGTGATTAGGAGAATGCCAACCAGAGACCAGGTGCCAACCACCATCACCATGGAGACCTTGGAGGAACACAGACTACAGGTGCACAGAGAGGGAGACTCACACCACATCATACACAAATAAAGGAGATATTAAAGGAGAAAATACAATTCATCATTCATGGCCTTTCTGTGTAGTTTCCATGTTCTCGTTGTGGCTGCATGGGTTTCCTCTAGCTGCCCTTGTTTCCTACCACTATCAAAAACATGAATTTGCATACAAGTTAATACTCCTGCCGTTGTCCCTGAGCAAGGGGATAGGGGAAAAATGGAGTTGGTCCCTGGGCACTGCAGCTGTTAACTGCTCCTATACAATAGGATGGATTATATATTAAAAACAAACAACTTTGCTGTATCCATTTAAAATGAGATTAGTTTCTTAAGAGAGAGAGGAGAGAGAAAGGGAGAGAGAGAAAAAAGATGTGTGAAAGAAGAGAGCAGAGAATAGTCAATAGTCTATACTCTAGTCTCATCAGCAGAACAGTACTTCTTAAATTCATTGAGACAGAAACCGATCTGCCATGCAGTACAGGTCATGAAGTAATCAATTTAAAGGCAATTAATTGTAGGTTATGGCAAAAAGATGAGTTTTAAATGAGGGGGCGGCATATCTCAGTGGGTAGACCGGTCGTCTGGCAATCGGAAGGTTGCAGGATCGATCCCCGGTCCTGCATATAGCATGTCGAGGTGTCCTTGAGCAAGAGACTTAACCCCTAACTGCTCCCCGACCACCATGTGTTGGCAGCTCACTGCTCCTATACAATAGGTTGGGTCAAAAATGGAGAGAAATCCAAATTTCCCCTTGCGGGACTGATAAGGGAATCATTTATTTATTTAATTTATTATTTAGTTTAGATTTGGACTCAACAGACTATGACAGTTATTCCACAAGTACGGGGTCCATTCGAATGAGGCCCTAACACCAGCTGAGTTCTTTTTAACTTTGGACACACAGAGGAGCCTTGTATTTTGAGAGCAAAGAGCTTGAGATGAAATACATGATTCAAGGAGATCAGACAGGTATGATAGGGCAAGCCCATTTAGGATTTCATAAGTCACCAGAAGCACCTTGAAGTCTGATCTAACGTTGATGGGAAGCCAATAAAGAGAGGCAAGAACTGGTTTAATGTGGTCAAATTTTCTAGTTTTAGTTAGAATTCTGGCGGCAGCATTTTCAGCCATCTGAAGGCTTTTAGCACAAGCGTGTGGCAGACCTGTAAACAGAACATTACAGAAACAAGTCTTGATGAAAAGAAAATGCCTGTAATAGAGTCTCTGCGTCAGCCACGGATAAGAGGTGGATTAAAAGAAAATTACACAACGTTTTGCAGGTTAGAGGAATTTGCTGCAGTAAAAGCAACAGGACACAGACAAAATGACACTGAACACATTAACTATTTTCCAAATCATCTTGCCTTATGTCCATTTGTAAAAGTAGGCAGTATGGTGTGGTTTGCTCTGCAGTTATTTTGGCCAGCCTGTGGCTCGGCTCGCTCATTCACTGGGTCATTCAAGGGGTAAAGAGTAATTTACCATGAAAATCCAATTGCTCTAATCTCATTTTGTTTGATATAATTCACAATAGGCTTTGAGGCACAAAGCATTTACCTTGCTCACTGCCCCTAGGGGACAATTACAGACCAGCTACAGGTACCTGTCTCACAGTACATTAAATAACCAGCAAATTCTACCATGTGATTTACAATGGGACAAAGGCAGGCCCAAATAATGCTCACATCATTGGCAGGATCATTTCTGCAGTTATCTCCAAAATACAAGCCATTTCCCTTTAATAGAAGAAGAGGAAGAAGGAGATGAAGAGAAAGTGTTATTTATTTGCCATTGTACACACATACTACAGAATGTGTTCTCTGCATTTAACCCATCTGATTATATAGGAGCAGTGGCCAGCTGCAGCGCTTGGGGACCAACTCCGGTTATTTTTCCTATTGTCTTGCTCAGGGTCATAGCCAGGAGTATTAATCCTAACATGCATGTATTTTTGGTCCCCACAATAGTCCCCACATCACTGATATATAACATATATATATACCTCACTCAAATTCTTGTATCATATGTTACTGTCTGCCTTTTTTGTCCTGCTGCTTTCATAGTCTCCATCCTGATGGTGCAGTCTTCCACCGACACTTACAGGGATAATGTGACCTGGATATAAAGCCCATGCGATCACTGCCTGAGGAGCGTGCCAGACAAGTGGTCCACCCCCTTCCCACCCCCCTTTCTAAGGGGCTGTCCATTATGTGTGATTCCGAGAGGTCACACGTCAAGCTGATTGCACATCAGATGCGAGAAAAACCACGGGACGAGTGAGAAAACAGTGGAAAAAGGTGTGTCCTGTGCCCTGCCCTCCCTCCAGCACTGACACCGGCACTGTGGGCCTGTCATGCCACTGAACCAAACAGTCCAGGAGTAGAGTGTTGGCGGGTGGGGTTGAGCAGGGTTCCTATTGATTCTACACGCAGCTCACTCCAGTATTCAGAACCCTGACAGAAGGATTTCGGGGAGAGTTTGTGTCAGAATTGTGTTTGAATGGTAAATCATGACAGGCCACCTACTTTAGTATCCTTTACTTATTTTATTTCACAGGTCTATGAGCCACTTCACAGCCAGACTAACACCCCCTCCAGAGCCATTCAGCATGGATGACCTGCAGTGGATGGGATGTGAGGCAAGCCTCTGCGTATGTGTGGATGGGCACAGAAATCCATGTGCACACACAATTTCACAGAGGTTTATCAGTTTTCAATGTCATATTTTAATGAATTCGAGATCACGTCAAGTCATCCCCGTCTCAATTCGTAAACCTTCATGAGTTGGGATGGATCGTTCACCATGGCAGGGGTGTGCTATGGCTTGTTTTTGCCTGTTATTGTTATACCTGTATATTGGATAACACATCTGAATTATATGCTTTGACTCATGGCCAGTGATAACTGTTATTTTCTTCATATCTACAGCCCAGATAATATATCCTTCTACCGTATTTATAAATCAGGGGGTCGCTGTAGCTCAGCATGCACTTTGGGTACTGACAAGCCAGATGTTGCAAGTTCAACGCTAATGTTGAGCATCAGTAATGGCATATAGCCTCAATCCTCCACGTTCTCTTTAAGTCCATGTCCACCACCACTACATGGGGCCAAACCACAACATGTTAGATGTACCTCTCTCATGATGACAGCATTTAAAAGTAGATCTTCTTTTTTTAAAGAGCATAAAGGCAGTGAATGAGACCAAGGATGGGGAAGACTGCTTTCTGACCAACTATACTTGTTTTAATATCATATATAGCACATCGTTCAATAGGCCCCTTTCCTTTACTGCTGACATCAACATCAATTTGGCAAAGCTTTCAAAATCCATGAAATTCATACTTGGCACTTTTGGTAATGAATACATGTTTGTTACAGTACTCAGTACTGTAGAATTTTTCATTTTGGCATTTTGACTGACTTATAAAATCAGTGCTTACACTTTTATTTGAGTGTTTACACATTGATCCAATGAAACAAGATCACAGATTTGACAGGTATATCAGCCAATAACCTGCAACACAAAAATACTGATGTTTAAACTCAGTCATAAATACACGCTTTCACCTGCACCATTAGCCAATTAAAACAGAGGCTTCTGGCACAGTAGCCAATAAGATCCAGTGTAACATAGCACGCTCTAGCACTAGAAAGGGCCGTTTTTATGTCAGGATTAGTCCCCACATTATGTGGGTGGACACAGACTTAGATGGAGCATGGGGGAATTATGGCCGAATTCCCTTCCTGATCCCCTGCAGTGGGATCAATCTTGCGATACCTAGCTTGTTATTTCCTGATGAGTGCGCTTTACGGCCGAGCTATTGTGGCCCCCAAAGTACACTCGAGGAATCTAAGAATGAATTCATGAGCATGCATGATTTTTATTCAGCACCATTAAAAGGGCGACAAAAGGGGACACGGTAGCTCAGTGGTAGAGCTTGTGCTTTGGTAACTGATGAGCCAGATGTTGCAGGTTCACACCCACCTTGGGGAACCTGTAAGAGCATCTGGTCTTCATTCACCATGCTCCATCTAAGCCCATATCCATCCCCACATGGTGGGGACTAATCGCGACATGTACAAATGGACCTCTCTTATTGTCAAAAGGAGGACAAGTAAATGGACTTGTTCTTATATAGCGCTTTTCTAATCTAGTGACCACTCGAAGCACTTTACAATGAATACCTCACAATTACCGAGCCCAATAGCAACCTCCAAGGCCCGAGTCCCAGGCGTGCACTTTACCCACTGAGCCACCGCAGCTATCCAGATGTTTCGCTGGACACCAGACAGTGTTGAAAAGCTGGGCTGTCCGCCTAAAAGCCCGTCATACAGCCATGTAAGGTGCACAAGAGCAGTCAGGGAAGGCTTAGCCTTCCTCAGCCAACTTTACCACTGTCCCTGACTTTACCCTGCTGTGTTTTAACACCAATGAGTTTTCGTACGGACAGATGAGACAACAGAATAGTGTATGTTGAAGGGGGATGAGACAAAAAGAATGACAACAGGAGAACTGAGATTACAATGAGTAACAACTCCATTATGTCCCTCGTCCTCTATCTCTCTTCCCCCTTTCTCACTCTAATCTCATTTCACAAGGGAGCTTGGCAGGGCGGAAGGAAGTTTTCCCACGGTATCACACAGGAGACTAGACTTCCACAAAAGGAAAAATGAAGCAAATAAATAAAGAGAAAATCGAATCCCCTCAGCCGTTACAGGAGTGCCAGGCAATGAATCAGTAGAATAAATTCTCTCTGGAGATAAACAAACATGATATTTCAGCTGGGGGAGCCTCGAGACGGGAGGACCGGCGCCGATCTCGTAAAGTTCAGAGCGCTCTGGACCGTATGAGGAGACGTCTTTTCAATCAGACACGTCTTGCAGGAAGGACTTTACAGCTGAGGATATGTGACAAAAACCCAAACCAACCCCCCCCATACGCCCTCGGACAGGACTTGAGTGCCTCGGATATACAGCCTCATACAGAAAACCCATTAAAGAGGCATTCGGAACCCCAAGAGTCTCCCAGCACACCGTGGACAAACAAGAGTGCTCACACAGTTGATTTATATGACAGTGTGCTCAACAAGGCATCTGTACGTAATGTACATGCTGGGATGAAGTGACCTAGGGCCAAATCCTATGCAGGACACCATGAACTTTGAACCTTTTGCCGACTAAGACCCTCGATTCATGTTTAGTTTGTGTTATCTGGAGACAGCTGGAGATGATTTCTTAAAATATCCCACAGAGAAGATGCCACGGGTCAAGATACTTCAACATACATTACATACTAACATTGCTGCAAAGGCTTTTCCAGCACCGCTGCTGGTTCTTACCTGTTCCCACGTCTATCTGTAAGATATACAGATAGTGTTGGTTCACATGTGAGATTTCAGTGTCTTCTGTCTCGCTACAACTTGCTTGCTTGAGGAGAAAGCCACTTCAATTTGTTATTGTATTCTTACAACGAAATGTGTTCTCTGGATTTAACCCATCCTATTGTATAGGAGCAGTGAGAAGCTGTACCACCTGAGGACCAACTCTAGTTCTTCTTCTCCTATCTCCTTGCTCAGGGGCACAAGCAGGAGTATTAACACTAACATGCATGTCTTGTTGATGGTGGGAGGAAACCGAAACATGTGGAGGAACCCACACAGACACGGGGAGAACATGCAAACTCCACACAGAGAGGACCTGGGATAGCCTGGGGTCTGAAACTAGGATCTTCTTGCTGTGAGGCAACAGCGCTAACGGCTGGACTACCGTGCCCTCATGCCTTTATTTCAACATAGGCTACAGCATCTTGAACTATACCACACAACTGACTATAGAGCTCATCTTCCCCATGGACTGACAAACACTTTTTTTATTTCTAGGTTAGTTTGATTTCTAGACAGTTTAAATATCCGCCATCTTTGGCTGGTTTACAACTCTCTCACTCCAGACAAATTAAAAAGTGCTTTACTGCCACACGACAAAGGCCAGTAGAATTGGTTCTCTACGTTTCACCCATCCTTTATGTGGGTGCAATCGCAGTGCGACGGTTGGAGAGCAGTTAGGGATTCACTGTCTTACTCAAGGACACTGGGACATGCTTTCTGCAGCACTGAGAATCGAACCACCGATGTCCGATTACCAGACAACTGCTCTATCTCCTGAGCTATGCCAACCCATAATGTCTGCCATGAGCAATCTGTAGATACTTCACTCTGATTGGCTCACTGGCTACTGTACTTTATGAATAAGATCGATATGACACTATTATGGCGTTTAAGCAAACTTGTCCTCTGAGAACATCTTCATAAATTATGCTACATCTCGAGTTGACAAATCTCCGATGCAACTTTCACCGAGCGCTAAGGTTCACTCATGAGCCCGACACATAACAACTGCATTTCGACCTATGGATTAAGCCGGGGTGAGTGAATGGGACCGTACACATCAGTTTGAATGACAAGTTTGTCACACTCAAGTATACGGTGTGGTGCGAATATGGGCCAAGTTATGGTTTCTCAGCTGTGCCTCAAACTTGATAACAAGACAGCAAAGAGCGGCAGCATCGGTGGTTATGCTTTTTGACTTTAAAGGTCAAAGTGTTGTTCCTTGCTTTTTTTTCCCACCTCCGAGCTGGAGACATGAGGGGGAGAGTCAGTCATGTGCAGTGAAACTGGAAAAGAGGATGGGTGGCTGGTGTGTGTGGAATATGAATTTGAAGATTTTTTTTTACTGGAATACAAACAAGTACATTTAAACTTTATGGTAATTTAAAACCAAGTTGAATCAGTTATTTTCTATGGCTCTGTTCTGCTTTCCGCTGTGCTGCTTTGTAACACAGCAAATTTCCCCCTTTGGACTAATAAAGGAATATTTTGTCTGATCTTATCTTCATCTGGACACGATGCTAATGAAGGCAAAGTTTCCTCACTCATACAGGTGACCTCTTCAGTCTAAGCTAGCTTAAACTGATATTGTCTCTATGAATGTTCAAGAATACAGGTAAGGACATAACAGAAGGAGAATCAGTGCATCTGGACTCATTTGTGGGTTAGGGCTAGGTTAGGTTGGGTTAGTGTTGCATCACTAACCCAAGTGACTCATTCAGTCTCAACTGACTCCAGGTATCCTCACCCTCATGAACAGCACAGTTGCATAGCGACTGAAACCAACAGTCGGTTTCATAAGTAAACTGTAAAGCCCCAGGAGGATTGCCTTGACTTGTACATCAGGGGAACTAAACAGATGCTGGCCAAGAGGATGGAACAACACAGGAGAGCCAACATGTCAGACCAGGACTCTGCAGTCTACACCCATCAACAGGCCAGTGGACACTCTTTCAAGGAGGAGGATATGCTCATCCTTGATAGGGAGGAATGCTGATTTGAACTGGGAGTCCAAGAAGCCATCAATGTGAAGAGGGAAGGACCATCTCTGAACTGGGGAAGATAAGAGTACATCTGCCAGCATCGTACAATACTGTAATTACAAGAATTCCCCAGTCCTCTGTGAATAGAACTCGCAGCCACTGAAAGTATAGTCAATGGCCTGTTTGCATATGGAACCATCAGTTGTTTCGGTTGTCATGCCGCTGTATTGTTTATAAGGGTGGAGATGGCTGGAGTTAATTGAGACAGGGTGCTGCAACATTTCTCCCACTAAATGTTGTGTCCAGATGAACTGATTCACCTTCTTGTAATGTCCTCATTTGTATTCTTGAGCTTGCATAGAGACAACACCAGTTTAAGCTGACTTGGACTGAAGAAGTCACCTGTATGAGTGATGATTTTTTTAAATAAAATGTATCCAGATAGACCGATTCAACTTTCTGTGTTAAGCTGGTGTTCAGACTTTTGACAACGATGGAAAATAAGCCACATCTGTGACAGTCTGGAGTACTTTGGTTTTTTTAAATGCAGAGAACGACCACAGGCTTAAGTGGTTTAGCAGAGGATTTCCGAGTCAAACTCTTGTCTGAGGTTTTATCTCGGTGTCTTTAATTCATCGGATTGTTTCTAAGCGCAGGGAGCTCTCATCCTGGCAGGTTTAAATCATCTCCGTAAGACTGAGACGCATGCCTTTGCCAAGTGGACTGTGTTTTGAGAAGAGAGCACACTGGACTCCAGAGCCCCCATTCTCTCTATTGTTTTGCTGTGAGGAGAAAAAAAACATATAATTGGACTCTGCACGTGTTGACAGGCTCATATAAAACTTGTGTTGCTGGTGTCATCTTCCTTTGGAAATAAAAAGGATTTGTAATATTGGTGCTGCTCTGACGATACAAAATAAGCACACACCCCCACAGACACACACATTATCTGGTGGGGAGGTAATGGGAATTTTTACAAGCTAAATTAAACTTGGGACCAAAATCTGTGTTGTGTAAACCACACGTGTTATAATATATTGACCCTCAACAGTTTTATTAACAATAGCAGTCAGGGTAACACAGTAGTGCAGTGATTAGCACAGTTGCCTCACAATAGGAAGTTCCCGGGTTCAAATCCTGTCCCATGTCCTTTCTATGTGGAGTTTGCATGTTCTCCCTGTGTCTGTATAGGTTTCCTCTGGGTGCTCTGGTTTCCTCCCACCATCATAAAGACATGCATTGTCGGGATTAAAACTGCCTGTGCCCCTGAGCAAGGTAGTAGGCAAAAGAACTGGAGTTGGTCCCTGGGTGCTACAGTGGTCAATGCTCTTATACAATAGGATGTGTTAAATGCAGAGAATACTTTTCTTTGTATACGTGCAATGACAAATAAATAACACTTCCTCATCTTCTAATTATACTAATATTTTACTAAAGACCCTCAAAATACTAAGCCTTAGAAAAAGAAATCTAGATTCTAGAGATCCAACTCAAAATCAATGGGAGCCACCAACACTGCACTATCATCCCTGACAATTTATCGTTTGCGATGCTCTGTGGACTGTGAAATTAATAAATAGCATGCTCAGTAATTGCCAGGAAACCAACTGCTATGGCAAAGTGAGGTATGAAATCAGTGGCATAGGATACGGCTTCTAATAAGTTATCACATTATTACCACTGACCTTCAAGCAATTAAAAAGGGACCAGGGAGTGTGAGCAAGAGTGAGGAGGAGAAGCAGGAGAATAGAGAGGTGGGGTTAAGAGAAGCTGAATTGATGGAAGCACTGGAGGACTCTATTAGGACAGGGGGATCTTCATTAAAAGGTACCGACATAGATAGAAAGAGAGAGAGAGAGAGAGAGATAGATATATATATAGAGACAGAGAGAGAGACAGAGAGAGAGAGAGAGAGAGAGAGAGAGAGAGAGAGAGAGAGAGAGAGAGAGAGAGAGAGAGAGAGAGAGAGAGAGAGAGAGAGAGAGAGAGAGAGAGAGAGAGAGAGAGAGAGACAGAGAGAGAGACAGAGAGAGAGAGAGAGAGACAGAGAGACAGAGAGAGAGAGATCTGTTTTATGTGTCATAATTAGTTCCCAC
>OMLC01088772.1:0-13043 GCA_900302585.1 Regalecus glesne
GAACTGTCGGAATCAGCCTGGGGGAGGCCTAACCGGTTGGACAAGGGCGATACTCTTTTACTGCAAGTGCCCTTGCCTCACTGTGCTTGAGCTGGACAAGTCCATGTATTATTCACTGGACCTACTGGGTGATAAATGGGGGACCTCCCGCTCAGAAGAACTCAAATATGCACTTGTGCTTATCTCTTTTAATCCCATAACCAGGGGCCAAGTCGGTGAATTAGTGGGCCAGGTATCACACAGCAACTACGATGCTGGGGTACGTTTTTTTAACGGAAATTGGTTCACTTATCTAAAAAGTAAATTGTTGGGCAGATTTACTGGGTGACTGCCTAACATGACTCAAAAAGTAATTACTTTATCATTATTTCATAGTAATTTAAATGTTGCTGTTGCCGTGTGTAAGTACTGCATATCCCGGGATCTTATTCAAGAGTGTGTGGTTGGCTCTGTTAGATTTATGCAATGAGGCGTGGTGGGGAGAAATGGCGTGCAAATATATAAAGTAATATATATCCTAAACTGGAATTTGAAACAGGATGTTGCAGTGTGGCATCCCAGCCTGACCTACCTCACAAATGGATGAGCCACCACAGGTCTTCTAGATGATGTAAAGTCTCCCAGAGATGGGTTTCTAATACTTAAGGGAGTCACGGTGGCTCAGCGGTTAGCGCTGTTGCCTCACAGCGAGAAGGTCCTGAGCTCAAACCCCAGGTTGTCTCAGGTCCTCCCTCTGTGGGGTTTTCAGGTTCTCCCTGCGCCTGTGTGGGTGTCCTCCGGGCGTTCAGGTTTCCTCTGAAAATCATGAAGACATGCATGTTAGGGTTAATTCTCCTGCTTGTGCCCCTGAGCAAAGTATTAGGAAACACAACTGGAGTTGGTCGTCAGACGTGGGAGCTGCTCACCGCTCCTATACAATGAGATGGGTTAGATGCAGAGAATTAATTTCTTCGTATGGATGAAAAACGACAGTATCATTCTTCCACCTTCAAGTCAAAGCACAACCCAAATAAGAAAACTGACTGTTTCTACTAGAGTGAATCCTGAAAGTCACAGTCCTGTGGATATCTGTGTCGAGACCATTTAGGATTTTCAACTCAAAAAAATCGACTCTCACAGTAAGGATACGGATATCTCCTGACAACATCCATCTCCCCATGTGGGGAGATGGATTTACATGGAGATGAAGCATCTTCTCAATTTCACCCTGTATTTGTTTATGTGTCCTGAGTGTCGTGTTCTGCAGAGAGGATCTGCCACATGGACAGAGGGCCTTCCTCAGCTGGGCTGAATGTCAAGCCATCTTCATCACCTTAGGAGTACAGCAGTGCATACGTGTGTGTGTGTGTATATGCATACGCACACGCACACACACACACATGCACGTTGATGTGCATGTGTCATGCCTGCATGCACGGATCAGGCCAATGTCCACCAGTTTATGCATTCCCCATGTGTGTGTCTATTCCTGTTTGTTCTGCCCTGTCTATGGTTTTTATTTGACCACACACCTCCATGTTTACAATCGTGCCTGAGACGGAACAAAAAGCCCTTCAAAGTAAACATTGGAACAACTAAATCTCCATGAGATGTTTTCCAATGGCTTCGCTTCGAGAGGCAACACCTTATACTCTCCATTACACCCTCAGAGGCAATTCTCCACCCCACTCACACGTCTCCCTCTCTCCCCCTGCCTCCGACACAATCACATCACAGCGGCTGGGCTGAAGCGAATCCTGCGGCGACACCCACCAGCCTTTGTTTTCCACACACTAACGGGCGATTCTGTCACCAAGCCCACCCTAGAATACTGATGAGGGTATTTAACCAGTGAAAGTTCCTCACCTGAGCTACACAGCGGGCTTATTATGGGGGTTTTGTTTTCCATTCAGATTAGCTCCGGTTAGTTTCCATTTCCAGGCTAAGGAAACACACCGTGCTGAGACTAAACCTGAAGACAACTTCTGTGTGAAGCTGGGGACATTCAGGGGAGCGTCAAAACCTCCTCCTGATTTTAGATGACCTGATTCAGACTATTTTGACCTTTTCTGCATTTTTCATTTCATGTGCTTATTTTTGCAAGTACACGATATCCTCTCGGTTGGTTTTCACCGTTTTTTTCTCAAGTCCAGCTTTTGAGCTTTAGGAGCTGACTGAGATGTTCCACACCTAGTGTTGGTTAGCGGGGATGGCCTCGGTGCAGAGATGGAGCCAGACTGAGGAGGGGTATGAGTGAGGCCAGGCACTGCCCTCAAAATGACTGGACATATCACAGTTTATTACCCATGACCCCCTTTAACCCCCGTCAGTCTGGAAAGAATACAGCTGCGTGTTGTTGTAGTATGGAGGGGCTTCAGAGGCTGTGGTGATAGAACAGAGGAGCTTCATCTGTTCTCCAGATCTTACAAGGGTGAGGCTTTACCCCATCTCCTGGTGGAGACATGTCGAGCTTTCATTAAAGAATGAGGAAGATGGTCTGTTGCTGCGAAACTCGTCAGACACGAACAAGCAGTCAGACAAGAAGACAAAGGGCTGGAGTTCAAAAGCTGGGTTCATACCCCCCCACCCAAATAAAAGATTCAACTGAAGTAAATACCTGAAGACAACTGAATTAATGGAGTTATAGAGCTCTTTAAAGAGGCCGTCCATCCATCCATCCAGTCATCCATCCATCCATCCATCCATCCATCCATCGTCAACCGCTTATCCAAAGTCCGGGAACTGGAGCCCATCCCAGTGCTCATTTGTCGTAAGGCAGGGAAGCACCCCGGACAGGTCGCCGGCCAACACAAAACATAACCGTGCTGAAAAATAAACCAACTCATAAACACACACGCAGGGACGACAACCCAGACAACAACTACAGCTCAACACCAGAAACCCCGACTCCCCACGCTGCCAGGAGCTCCTCGTATCCTCCTCCTGTCTTTTGTCAGACCAGGAAAGAGAACTCAGACGCCAGGTAACCCCAGAAGCAAAGAGATGAATTCATAGAGCTTAAACCAACTAGCAAACGCCTCGATGTAGGCCAGACGTGGACGTTCCATCCACCACCGTCGAGCCAATTCCAAACCTAACAGACTGGATTTCATGTGATCTCAAGCGTCCCCTAATGGAATTGAACACGTGATAACGATGTGGGCGGGTGTGTGACACTCCAAACCTCCCATAGTGCAGGTGTGGCATGTGTGTGTGCATGTATACGGGCACGTGTTTGGTTGCGTGGACACGCTCAGGCCACAGCAGGGATCAGTATATTGGTGGTGACAACGTATTTAATCAGCATCTGGAGCTGTCTGTTGACATGATCTTTGACTCCTTCAGACATACCCAAGCCAGCTTCCTCCTCTTCCTCTTCCTCTTCCTCCATCTCTCATTTCGGTGGTGACTCCTCTCCGGGTCAGCTCAGTGCTCCGGTTCCCTCCTCTTCTTCTTTCTCTCCGCGTTGTTTTGTCCTCACCCTCCTAACTCCTCCAACTTCATTTTAATTCAGCTCCACTTCCACTGCTTTCCTCTCAGCCCTCCTTTTTCCCTTCCACTCTCACCATAGGGTGAAGCTCACAAAATAAAGAAACCCGAGTAGAAGATAGAAAATGATCTGCTCCTCATCCCGGATCACCGGGGTTGGGCTTGTCAGGCAATTAACACAGCGCTCCGTGGCTGCGGCAGAGCCCCACTGCCATAAACAAAAAGCTGGCCGTGGGCTGGGAGATGAGGCCCGTGCCTTCATTTGTATCACAGGGAGAATAATTACCCCACAGGGGGAATCTATCTTCTCACCCATTGATTCATTTTTACATTTGTGATGATGGCACAATCTGTTTGAGAAGATGCTCACATCTCTTCTGCCTTCTCTCCCCGCCATCGTTCAACTCACGTGTTGACGTCTGTGAATTGCAGTGGGACATCTTCAGCCCCCCACCCCCCAGGGGGAGAGTTTGGGTTCGCATCCTTCTCCCGGCACAGCAGGCGCTTGGTATTAGCCTGGTCATGTTCATTTAGTTGGAGGGAATGGACGAGGATTCACGGATGCTGATTTATTTTTTTTCTGTCAGGATTTAGCTTTTTTATTTTTTTTCAAATGGGATGAAAAGGGGATGAAACTGGCTGTAAAATTGACTTTGCATTCAGCAAACTCACAGAAACGAGATGAATCCTTTAAAGTGTCTCCCAAAGTCTAAATGGAAAATCACAGCCAATGTAATGAATGGCAGAATTAATGATAGCACACATATACCACATATAAGATGTAGCCACAGAGGTATGACTGGATTAAGTGTACGGAAAATATAACTCTACATTTGCTAAAACAACCCAACTTTTGTTCCACATAAGACTGAATGTGAACATGAACAATATGAGCCTCAATAAGCCTCCGAGAGCTATTTATGCTTTTATTTTCATCTGAAGCAAAACCGAGAGAGAATGTGGTCTGGGGCTTTCCCAAAGTATTTACATGATACACATTTTCTATTAATTTGACACTCTCGTGGACGCTTATCCCGAGAATTACCGAACCAAAAATATTTAAAACAACCAACATTTTTCTCTTTTCATTTATTTTAAAGGGGAAAATGCTCTGACCTTGAAGCCCAGCTGAGCAGCATTCTGGGAAAGAACAACATTGCCATCTATCATCTGCAAACAGAATAACAGCCAAACCCGAGCTGGGAAATATTTTTGCCCGCGTGCAGAAAAAGAGGGAAATAATCGTAAATCTGAATCCCCACAGCCCTTTGTAATCTCTCTCATGCTGAAACAATATCTGTGAGTGTGTAGTGATGGGGCAGTGAGTCATCCATGTCAAATCAAAATTTATTTATATGGCCCAAAATCACAAGGGAATCCCAAAGGGCTTGACTATCAGTACAACAACACCATTAAACAACACGCGCTATCCGTGGACCCTTGACACCAATGAGGTAAAACCCCACAGGGAGACCTTATCAGGTCTCCACGTCTGCCTCCCCCTCTATGCCTCAAACGGCGTACGCTGGATCGACGAGTTACCCAGAACAAGACCATAAATACATAAGAGTTTCCATTTTATGATGGGGCCTTTCCAATTTAAGTGTGGTCCATAGTCGATGATGAACATTTCCTTCTTGGCGATGACTCTGCCTGACCACAGGCGTGTGTATGGAGTCAGTGCCGGGGCCCCGGTGCAAGATGGTCACAGTCAGATGTAACATAACGTCATGTCTGAAGCAGTGACCGAAGTGAGCACACGGCCTTAGAATGCAACAGTGAAACGTACTGGAGTTGATTCATCCATCAAGTGCTTAGTTTCTGAAGTCAGTTCCCAGAGTCATGCTGGAGCCCATCCCAGTTCAGCTCATTGGGGGAAAGGCAAGAAAACACCCTGGATGGTTGCCATTCCATCACAGGGCAGTAAGGGTTCAGTATGGCTAAATAAAATTATTGCAAGGAAAATACACCACCGAGCTCTGCCCCCCCCCCTCTCTCTCCTCCATCTTAGTTGATGATGACCATGGCACGTCTGCTAGTAAAGTGCCAGAAACTTGCACATAAAACTTGGATTTCACTGAGGGAGATTTGTGCAGCATCAACCTCACACTCTCCTCACCAAGATGACAGGAGGTGGACCTGGTTACAGTGTGAGGTCCAGAGACCCTCAGATGGAATTTCCTCCACCAGGGGTTCCACATGCTCCGACTCAGACAAGCTGAGTTTTCCGGGTTAATTATCTGCCGCCTGAGGTTAGGTGTTGGCAGCTGCTGACTGCACCGCCTCACCAGGGATGTTGAGCTTGGTGTACACCCAGGTTAGCCCCAAGAGGGTCAGCCCAGATGGAACAAGCCAGAGGCCCAACTAGCTGGTGACCGCCCTGCTATAAATGGCAAATGGACCCATCTCCATATAGTGCTTTTCCTGTCTAGGAACTACTCAGACGGTTTTACAATGTATGCCTCGCATTTACCGAGCATGAGAGATTAAGGCCGGATGCTCTTTCTTGATGCCTCGCGGTAGGCTCGAACCCATGACTCCTGACTTGGGGGCACACTCTCTACCACTGAGCCATCGTGGCCCCAACATATATAGAAGTAAGGCCCTAATAGCAAAGCCAAGATAGTGATAGACTAGCCTGCGTAGAAGCACCAGCACATTGACAACATTGTCATAATTGTGCATAGGTGGATTATTTGCCAGATGAATAACAAATAAGGGCGGCACGGCTCAGTGTGTAGAGCGGTCGTCTTGCAATGGGAAGGTTGCAGGTTTGAGCCCCGTGCCTACAGAGCAGCATGTTGAAGTGTCCTTGAGCAAGACACCGTTTCCCTCATTGCTCTGGCCTGTGATGGGCCGGCGACCCTTCAAGGGTGTACCCTTTCCTTTCGGCCAATGAGAACTGAGATAGGCTCCAGTTCCCCCGCGACCCAAGTTCGGATAAGCGGTTGACAATGGATGGATGGATGGATAACAAATAAGTTCTACTTACATCATAGGTGCTTTCCGTGTTTTTCACTGTATGAAGTCAAGACACTTTGCCAGCTAGCTAGCTTTATGTAGATTTAGCTATGCAGTATTAAGCCCGTCCATAGTCACTGCTGACACTTAGCACATTTTTGAACCTACTGTATAGACAATGATCCAGATCTTTGACAAGATAGTGGCAATATAAAGGGGGAGGGGTCCTTCAGTGCAGACCTTAAACTGCTGTGGACTCCAAGGCAGCTCCATCACCTGCATATATTGGTTGTCTGACCAGCTAGTTGTGTCTCTGTCTCATTCTGTCTGGGCTGGCCTTCTAGCTGCTACTGTAGGCATACACCAGGCCAAACATCTGTGGTGAGTCAGCAGCCGCTAACGCCAAACACTGGGCAGCGGCTGACTAACCCAGAAAACTTAGCCTGTCTGAGTCAGGGCATGTGGAACCCCTGAAGAAGAAGAGAAGAAGACCTGCATAGATAGTAGTTTCACCTCTGGCGCTGACAGACTCACAGTGTTCATGCACATAATGCAACCAGTGTGGTCTTGGCTGGGAATGGTGTCGAGTGGGCCTGAGAGTTATTCCTCTAGCCTGCACTGAGCACACTTTCAGAGGCAGTCCATTTGCATGGGCTGCAGCAGTGGTGCTATTAAGTAAAATTATAATTCTGCTTTGCTGCCAGTACGCTATTCCCATAAGCACCTACTGCGGATGTGATATGATTTCTACAGGCTAATACAGGGAAAAAAAGAATAATTTATGGAGTGACCTGGTTCTGTGAGAGATTACATCTGGAGGAGTTGCAGGTGATTTAACATTTGTCTGATATGGCCGTTTGCTCTGTTGCAGAGACAGCAGCAGAGGCCTCGGGGTGTGTGATGCATGCTTTTTATTACCACATGCAAACACATCCTTTAAGCACACAGGGGATGGGATTGTGACTGAGAAAGATGACTCCTTTCTTAACCATCATTTCATGCATAATGTCACAGATCTGCATGCTCCACAGCCGGGCTGTTGTCCTAGGAATCTTAATTCCACATTCAGATTGGTTTATTTCTGAGATGCCACAGCAAATCATGCCCCTAATTAATCAGAATGACGCATCGATTTCATCTTCCTCCATGCAAAACACAACAAAATCAGAGGAGAAATCACATGGCTCAGAAAAAAAAAGTAGATCGCAGCTTTTCCAAATGTAACATTCAATTGCAAGTTTTCACACTTCTGTGCCATTTGTTTTTTGCACCATATGCAGCTTTTCACATTAATGTCACCATTTGATGATCAGATCATAGTTTCAAGGTGATTCACATCTGCATCCCTGCATGTCTTTTTTATGGTGGTGGTGGGGGATTGGAGCACCTGGAAGAAACCCACGCGGACATGGGGAGAACATGCAAACTCCACACAGGAAGGACCTGGGACCGGATTTGAACCAGGATTTCTTGCTGTGAGGCAACAGTACAAACCGCCATGCTGAAGTGATTTTTAAAAATATATCTGATTCCCTCGTCACTAGGCAAATTCATGAGTATCTCTAATCTGAGAAGATTAATTATCCATGGCATATGAAAGATGAGTCATGATCCATGTACAAACACAAAATAAGCAATGACTTCCTACGGTTACTTGACTGAGAGCTCTTAAAAGCACATCTCTGCTACATCTCTGGCTCTGTGTAACTCGCCTCATCCCTCCTGCTCTTCCCGTCTTGCTCCGCTCCTCCTCAGCTCTAACAGCCAATGACAGCTAGAGATGAAATAGAAATTTCGATATCAAACACCTACACAAAGGAGGGCTGACCTTTGATCAACGGGCCGTTTGATGTTGTGACATGAAATTTGCATCACAAGAACACGGCCGAGTGGACGCTATTGCAGATGGCTAATGCCTGGGCCCTGTCAGGGAGCCGCGAAGGTCAAGGGCCTTTTAGGAGAGAACAAGCCCTCTAATCCCCCACAAGGGCTGTGGAAAGCATTTGATCTTGAACGCACAGAAATAGAAGAGAAGATTGAGTTCTGAAAACTGAGCTGCTCCTGAAACCCTATTCATTAGGCAGCAGCCCGTGGCTGACTGGGTGAGGACTGACATCTGAATGATCAGATGTGGTATTGTGTTTAGACCACGGCAGCAATTCAGATCACAGATAACCAGTCTCTCCTCGACATGAACGACATCAGGTTGGGTCATACACGTAACTTCACACCATGAATAAAAATGCCCCTATGATTTCACCTGTTATGCTGTGGGGTGTGTAAGAGCAAATGGCATGGTCCACTGGATTGGTGTCCATTGATCTCTGGGTAGAGTTAGAATTAGTTCTATATATTTTTCCTTATAGATACAGAAAACAAAATGTGTTTTCTGCATCTAACCAATCCTATTGTATAGGAGCAGTGAGCAGATGCAGCTCCCAGGGACCAACACCTTCTGTTTTTCCTATTCCCTTGCTTAGGGGCATGGGCAGGGGTATTAACTCTAACATGTACGTGTTTTTGATGGTGGGAGGAAACCGGAGAACCTAGAAGAAACCCACACAGACACGGGGAGAACGTGCATTCTCCACAGAGAAAGGACCAAGGATGGATTTCAACCCAGGACCATCTCGCAGTGAGGCAACAGCTCTAACTGCTGGGCAACCGTACTCCCCAATGTGGTATTGATCCCTGGTTAGGTGGGTCACTGGAGTTCTGAAACTCTTTAACTATTCAAGTTAGCATGTCATTTTTCATGCCTGCTCCAATATGAGACCCAAAATAAATACGTCACTCCCCTGGCCATCGTTCATCTGGCTATCAACTTGCAGCCTCATTAGCTACACAGCAAAGGTGAGATAGGGAGAGGAGAGGAATGGAGAGACGTTCAAACGGGTCTGATGCTCAGGGTGCAGTACTTTCTTTTCAATCATTTGATCTCATTTCAGCCTCTATCATCATCTCTCATCTTCTTTTTCCAATCAATATTTCAGCTGTGTTTGGTCAAAGTGCTGCCTATGCAGAGGAAGAGGTTTCATAATGCATCGAAGCCACTTGATTCATTTGGTTTATTTATGATGATTAATATCCAATTTGAGAGCCGGGGCATTAGGGTAATGATATAGTGGAGCAAATAAAGGGCTGTTCAGATGATCCTCAGTTACTGATTTGTTCCATTATGAGATGAGGAAACAACAGGCGCTGTGCAGGGCCAATTGGCATGCCATCCAGCTATACATACTCCATCCTTTTACACAAGACTTGACTGAGAAACAGGCAGCACAGCAGCCCAGCTGTTAGCACTATTGCCTCACAGCAAGAAGATCCTGGTTCAAATCCCATCCCAAGTCCTTTCTGTGTGGAGTTTGCATGTTCTCACACCATGTCTGTGTGGGTTTCCTCCAGATGCTTTGGTGACCTCCCATCAACAAAATACGATGTGCAGGGACTGCAGGTATGAATTAGAACAAAGTTATAATCTTGCTGCGATGCTTCTAATGGTGACATTAATGTGAAAAGCTGCGAGTGGAGAATTCAAAAACTTAGCAGCCGTTCTTAGGAGACTCATTGGCACGGTCGGACTGATTCCCTATGCTTATACTGGATAACCATTGGCATTTCCTATTAAGGTAAGGGCCTTGGCAGCATTCATCCTGCATGGGATAGATATCCATCTCCAGTGTAGTCAGATTGTATTAAGAACCTTATTAATGTCCAAGATACTCTTTATACATCTCAACAATCTCTCAGGGTGATGAAAATGCCCAAATATAGTCAAACATATTGCATTACCTCACCCTCTATATTTCTGGACAGCTGTATGAGGTAACTGCTGAGACTCACGCTCCTCATTCTACAGACTCAGGAGTTCGCTGTCCTAATCAATATTTTCGTTCCCTGTAATTATCTCACCATTACACTCATTAATTTCGCTTTCAAGGCTCATTTCCAGTGTTGGTCGCAGCTGCCCACTCTGTGGAGGAATCCAGAGGGGTGAGGGTGGGAGATAGGGGAGGGCAGAGTGATCAAGGCCTGATTGATAATACTCTAGTCTTTCTCCTGTCTGAGGCTGGCATCTGCTCGCCAGGGGTAAAATACTGGCATTCTGTAACCCAAGACTCCACCAAGCGGGAGACAAACCAGGTCTTTGGTGTCCAAATCAATAAGTTCCTCTGATGAGCTGAGTTTAGAGCACGCCACTCCACTTTGAAGCAATCCTCTAACGGTCTGATGCAAGGCTTTCCCAGGCATGCTGTGGTGCCCACACTGATGCCAGGAGAGAGGTTGAGAGGCTGAGTGAGAGCTCACTGGGATCAATGGCTACAATACTGATGTACTGATGTTATTCTGTGGAACAGGAGGATGCACCAGGATCTAGTGAACCCAATCAACATATTGCCTGCAGGGCTCACTAGATGTCAACGACATTACATTGTAACTATAGCAGGGTTAATGATCACAATTAGGTCAATGTAGTGGTAAAACCACCTAGTGGTAGCCCAGGAGTGGTAAAGTGGATGTCTAGAAGTGGAGACAATGTGCTGTTAATGTGCACACAGTCTTTTATATGAATAAATAACATAGTAATAAGCGAACAAATTGAATAGACTACATGCATGCATACATATAATTTTTGACGCTCAGTCTTCTAAGAGGAACATTGGTCCATTAGCTAGCTAAAGTTAGCTAGCTAGTTAACAACTTAGCTTTAGTATCCACGGCAACGCTAACGTCAGCATACAAATGAATTTCATCTGAACAAATGGGGCTGACAAGAGAAAAAGAATTTAGAGGCTAACAAATAGCAATTACCATTCGTAAACTGCAGTGTCTTGAATGAAGAAGTTGTGCTTCTGTCGACGTTATGGTGCTTGCATAAATTCTTCTTCGTGAGTTTCCGCCGGAAGGCCACACTTCTTACTTGTGTAACTGTTTGTGTGAAACGTCCAACGTCTATTTCTCAAGCGTAACACTTTCCTCCAATTGCGGTAGAGCAATGAAAGTCCCAGCCCATTACAAGCTATAAGCCAATTACGTGGCAGTATTTTGGGGGCTGGCATCTGGGGTGGCCAATCAGATTGTGAGGGTGGCAAATGCTAAACTGTACACCCCTTTGAGACAATGAATGGGACCATCACCAGACTATAATTCATCCATCCATCCATTGTCAATCGCTTTTCCAGGATTGATACTGGAGCCTATCCCAGCATGCATTGGATGAAACAAGACCCTGGACAGGGTGCCATTCAATGGCAGGACCACCCTACTTCCTGAGCTACTGTTATAAGTGAAGGGGATTTAGAGGATGAATAAAAGGGGCGATAAATCCCATCTATGAAATCGCCTTTCTTACAGCTATTTTTTAAAGCCTTGACTAATAAGGGGTTGATTTTTATATTGATGGCAAACTCAGAGCAGGGTGTTATCACGGTTGATGGGTGACGATGCTTAATGTGATCACTACTGAGCCAACTTCCCCATCTGTCCAGGAGGCAGGGTTGCCAGATAGGCTGGAGCCCATCACTGTCCCAAACAGCTGTCACCCCTCATCTACTCAGATGTTCCCACGGCAGCATCTGGAAAGACGGGACGGAGAAAAATGGGGCTGCTATCGCAAGAAGCACCCATCGTCACATGATCCTCATATACTGAGGAATTGTGATTGAGCGCTTTTAACACTGAAACGAAGGAAGTTGGCCGGTTTTTACTGGTCTCATTCTCTAAATCTGACCTCCATGGTGTGTGAGTAGCAAATCTAGCCTGCGTTAAAGACGATGCTGAATTGACAACGCAGTGTGGATGCGTCCTCTGACCAGTGTTTGGACGTTGGCTCCACCAGGGGGCAGGCACAGGTCATTTGTGTGTCAACTCAACGCCAGAGCAAGCCAGGTCTCAGGTGGTCGGTCCGAGGCAAGCTGAGCCGCACCGTGTAACTGAGCGCTTGGGGCACTGCTGCCACCTGCTGCCCATAGCTCCACAGCCGGATCTCTGAAAACCAGCGCTCCACTGGTTTCAAAGGCTTACTGGATGTTCCTGTCATATTCTCAAAGGATGTTGATCTTGTTCCTCGCAGAATAAACGTTATTCGTACAATTCTTACCGTCCACATTTCTTATATATTTATCGGGATCGTCTGGGAGTCACGTTTCAAAAACTCCTGTTTGGTTTCGCTTTTTATCAAATCAAAGTTTAATCATTGGCAAAAGACACCGTTTGGCTATAAATAACCGGTGTCGACGACTCATTGAAGGCTGAGGCTCATATGTGGGCCAGCCAGCCAGCCGCTCTGGAGGTGGGGGGGGCAATACGAGCTGCTTAACCGCGGAAATGGTTTGGCATGTGAATGGAGTCGAATAATATTAAGAAGAAGAGGAAGAACAGGGTGATTAATGGTTGAAGGAGGAAGAGGGGGGATAAATGGAGAGAAACTGGTGGACGGAGGAGGGATAAGGGAGGGTTGAATCGGTGGCGCAGCTGTGTGGTGCACGTCAGTGTGTGTGTGTGTGTGTGTGTGTGTGTGTGTGTGTGTGTGTGTGTGTGTGTGTGTGTGTGTGTGTGTGTGTGTGTGTGTGTGTGTGTGTGTGCGTGCGCGTGCGCGTGTGCGCGTGCGCGTG
>OMLC01088785.1:0-13105 GCA_900302585.1 Regalecus glesne
AAAGACCTCTCTCTGTGTGTGTGTGTGTGTGTGTGTGTGTGTGTGTGTGTGTGTGTGTGTGTGTTGAGGAAACACTGGGATTGTGCAAAACATGGATACATGAAAGACTTTGTACACATGCACCCACAAAGATAGAGAGTGAGCAGTTAAAACCTGAGAAACCACAACTTACAGTCAGTACATTTGCAGTATAAATCTCACTTGCACTGAGATTAGATCAAATTAGATTAGATTAGATCGGATTAGGCTGCGGTTGCCCAGTGGTAGAGTGCGCGCTTTAAGAACAGATTAGAGATGTTGCGGATTCAGACCCACTGCGGAGCATCAGGAAGAGCATCCGTCCCTAATCCTCATAACTCCATCCAAGTCTGTGTCCACCCCCACAACGCGGGGACTAATCATGACAAATAACAATGGACCTCTCAGATTGCTCATTAGCCACACAAGCAATGCTGGTGGAATTGCACACATCTGAATTACTGTGAAATGAAAGAGTGACTCTGAAGTAACTATATTACAAAAGCTATGTGAGTGAATGTTGGAGGCCAATGAACATTCCATTCATCCGTCCATCATCAACTGCTGATCTGAAGTCGGGTCAGGTCATGCTGGAGCCTATCCCAGTGCTCATTGGGCAAAAGACATGGAAACACCCTGACAGGTCACCAGTCCATCTCAGGGCTTGAGCAGTTGGGGGAACAGTGTCTTGCACAAGGACACTTTGACAGGCTTCTCTCTAGGTGCGGGGATCAAACCTGCAACCCTCTGATCACCCAGAAGACCACTGTGCCCACTGAGCCATGCCGCCACACCTCAACAGTCTAAAAAGACCAAATAAGATCTAAAAACAACCACCAATGTGCAGAACCCACCTGGGTGATGCACGGCAGCCATGTTGTGCCAGAATGCTCACCACACCTCTGGTGGAGGTGGAGGAGGGAGGGGTCATTCAGTCAATTACACAGGGGGATGATTAGATGACCAGATGGCGAGAATCAGGGCAGGGATTTTGCCAGGGCAGCGGGGGACCTCTACTGTTTACGATAAGTGCCATGAGATTGTTGATGACCACTGTGAGTCAGGACCTCGGTTTAACACGTCCTCCGAAGGACGTCATCCCCTACAGCGCAGTGTGCCCATCCCTGCGCTGGGGCGTTGGGCTATTTGTTGTTGTTTTTAGTAGGGCCAGATGGAAGACTGCTCCCTACTGCCCCATCAAGACCCAGGATTCAAGAACTTTATCGTCATTGTGCAAGTACAGCAAAATTCCAGTGGTGCCAGCCTCAGATGGTGCATAAAGAGAATTAAAAAAAGACAGAGAAAAGATAAAGAATACAACATATCAGCAGCATAAAGTACAATCAGTGACGGAACGCAGTCTAAAAATGCTGTAAGGGAGCAGCGGATGGATGGAGTGGCTCATCCTCCTACACCAACCTGATTTTTCCTCAGGAGGCCTCCCTTGGTCTTTGTATCGCGCTCACATGAACATTATTTCAACCCCATTTGGATCTTTGTGAGCAACACTAATGGTGAGAGTGGTTTGAGTTGGAACAGAGGGGACAAAACAATACATGACCCAGCGGGCCATCGCTGTTGGGACCTTCCATCTCTCACCGCTGAGTGTAACGCAGGACAACAAGGCTGCTTCCATTCACTCAAACAGGGACCCTTCCCTCACCCTCGCCCTGTCACTGCCATGTGAGCTCGGAGCAGACTCTGTTTTCAGCAGGGCCGACACAATGAAGCTCCAACGATAAACGGGCTCGTTCTTATCCAGCGCTTTTCTAAGCTAGCGACCACTCGGAGCGCTTTAAAACGAATGCCTCGCATTTACTGAGCATGGGGGGGTTTAAGGCCGGATGCCCTTTCCTGACGCCCTGAGGTGGGATCGAAGCCGCGATGCTTGACTTGACCACCGAGCCACCGTGACCCAACATCACGTAGCATTCATCAGCACAGCTGTCTCCATCCGGACAAGTGCCTTAGCTATGGGCTATTCTAAAATCAGCACGGGGGCATGTCATGGGTTTGGGATACGCTGCGCCGCGGGTCACACGCTGCAGCAGAACCCATCCCACAGACTTGGCACACTCCTCGGTGTTGCTCCTCTGTTTGTACGGTGAGAGGACGCGCGGCCGTGCGCTGCACGCATCGGCAGATGTGCAATCACGTCTGCCTGCACGCAAGCCACAAACAACAACACGTGCACGCTCACACACACACACACACACCTTCAAACCGTCCTCTGGGGCTCTGCTGGTGTTGATAGACTGCTGCTCCCATAACTGAGTCAAACCAGTCCAACTGCACGTCGCACCTGTTAGCTGACAATCAAGACTCTCTGTTTTCCTTTTCTCTCGTCGTTCCAGCGCTTGATAGATGATATACGTGCATCTTCGAGCATAATCCACCATTTTAAGGACACGGGTGTTGTCGCTCTCCAGCCTCCTCCGTCGCGGTCCACCCACTGGAACCTGACTGTTGGAAGCGTGAAGTGTGTGCACACACGTGGATCTGTGTCTCCTGAGGCTGAGGAAGGAGGAAGCTCGGGCATATCCCAGAGGCGGAACCCAAAAGAAAGTTGAAGCAGCCTTCTGAGCACAGCCATTCTCTCCACATATGGAAAGGCACGGGTCCGACAACAGAGAGACAACATGACCCCGGTCGAGGAGACACGTCAAGGATTCATTTTCTGCCTCCTGCTCATCACGGTGTGCACCGAGGAGCCCGAGCCGGTGTTCCGACTGGAGGGCGATGGCACCGTGATGGGGTACTGCTTTGGCGTGGATTACATAGTCATCTACAGATCCACCTCAGCGGGAGAACAGCTGCTGGGCAACTCCTCGGCCGATGCGGAATACTCGCCGCCCCCCGCCGACCTCCAGGGCCGCGTCAACCTCACCAGTTACCAGCAGCTGGTCGGCCTGCAGATCAGTGACCTGAGGCCCTCGGACGCCGGAGTTTACCGGAGGGAGTGCTGGCAGAACAACGTTCTGGTCGACCAGCAGCGGCAACGGCTCACCGTGTGCAGTCAGGAGGTCAAGTCTCAGGGGATCGCTTTCATGGAGGACGGAGGGGCCGAGCTGGTGTGCAACAGCAGCTCGATAGGTGTGGAGGGAGCCACTGTTCAGTGGTACTGGGACACACACTCGTCGTACAAGATCACGCTCCTACTGGACAGCAATGTGTCCTTGACCCCTCTGGTGGAGGGACTACAGGGTGTGGTGGAGGTCAGGGAAGGAGGTGCTCTGCTTCGTGTCCCCAGCAGAGTGCTACAGGGCAGCCATTACCTTTACTGTGTTGTGATAAGGGCCGAAAACTGCCTCAGCTTCCAGCCCATACAGCTGCCCATCAGGGATGATGTTGAGGTCGTTTTGGCCTCGCGGGGGGATAGAGTGGTGCTGAAGTGCTCCTCCCACCACGTGAACCAGTGGTGGGAGACCCCGCTGGGGAATATCAACACAACCTCAAAGTCTCTCACATCAACGGACGGTGGCGACGGCAGCGATCAGATGTTCCTGTCGGACGACAGGGCTGGAAATTTTTCGCTGGTGATTCCCACAGTCTCCGAGAAACACGGCGGAGAATACTCGTGCCACTCCCCCTCTCTCACCGGTCTCTACTCCTTAGTCATCTGCCCTCGGCAGGAACCTCAGGAGAAAGTGTCTTATGAAGGTGGAGACGTCTTACTGGAATGCAAGGCAACTGAAGAATTCAGTCGTTTGCAGTGGCATCGCCGTGGGGCTTCGGGGGAAGACAGCCTCCTCCTGGACTCCAGGGAGAAGTCTCGACTTGTCCCAGAGGATCTGATGGGCAGAGTGTTCCCATCTGAGGATGGCTCCTTTCTCAGACTCAGTGGCCTGACGAAGAGAGACAGAGGGACATACTGGTGCGTCGTCTTAGGAGGCCCTGAATTCCTGGATGATAATGATGATTACTTCACAGGCAGTGATGGAGAAGTGGATGGAGATGACTACAACGACGTCCGAGACTGGCCCGAAACATACAGATGCATCTCTAAGCAGGAGACAGTGTTGACCGTTGCAGTGAACTCAAACAAGGATCAAGGTCGAGGCTTGGCCCTCGAGCCCAATGACCCCGCACATCCCGGCACATCCCCAACCTCCCCGCCTGCTGACCCTAACATGACGGCATATGCCGTGGGGGCAGGGGTAGTGGGCTTGATGATGTTGGCCGGGGTAGTCGCAGTGATAGTTATAATGAAGAGGAGGGCACAGGCCTCTCAGAAGGAGGGCGGAGCAGCCCTGCGGCCTGGATTAAAGCTAAACAAGGATATAGAAATGAGCGAGGACCCCAGCTGCCTTGAGAGGCTGGCACCCAGAGACGAATACGATGATTAATGGCTGCGAGAGATCTCAAGCCGAGGCAACAATGCGGCCTAATCGGCATAGCGTGTAATTCCTCTGTAAGGATGACTAATGACTAATGTACATTTATTTTGCGGATTCTCTTGAGAAAATCCTCCTGGCTCAGGAATATGACTCAAAACTGCTGGCTGTCAAGCAGGAGGAACTCACAGCCCTGCCATGCCTGTTTGCTACAGCTTTCTCATTAGTTTCAAACCACGAGTGTGCTTCCAGCAGTTGAGCGGTAGGACACACCCATCAGAAACATCTGCTGCAAGTCATCTGCGGTCAGGCGGCTCTGGGAAACAGTTGACGGACCAACGAGCCATGAGGTTTTGCATCTATTAAGAAGCTCCAGAGCTAATGCTCAGACAACACCTACTCTGCTGAGGTATGCTTGCGACGTGACATCAAATGATGGCAGGAAACCTGTCGGACTGCTCTGCAGTCAGGAGAGGACACCGTGCCAGCTCTGCAGAGAACCAAACACGGTGATAATGAATATGTGGACAGAGTGTGCTCTGCAGGTTAAATCAAGACTTTTCTGCGTGTCACATCAGGATGCCACTGGGGACCACAATGCATCAAGGATCCAGTAGTGTCTGTCTCTCGACCTGGCCACATGTTCTCATCTCCCGCTGTGTTCTTCAATACCATGTCTGTTAAAACAGAAATTCTGCTTTTGAACAGGTGAAATAAAAAATGAATCTCAGTTTCAATCCATCTCAATTGCTCGAGAAAGGATGCACTTTGGTGAAGGGGTGAAGCCGCCATTTTGTTGATGTTCATTATAACATTGTCCTGTGATGCAGTCAGGCATCGCGGGTTAACATCACCACGGGGCGTCAGATGGAGGGCATCCGGCCTTAATCCCCCGTGCTCGGTAAATGTGAGGCATGGATGTAAAGCACTTTGATTGGTCGCTGGAGTAGAAACGCGCTGCGTTAAAAGTGAGTCCATTTACCAATCAGTGGACCTGTCTCACTCTCACCACCTCACTATGCCTGTTGTCCAAATGCACAGTGAACATAAATAATAAAGATGTCATGCCACACTAGCCTGCCCTGGGCCTGCTGTACACGGTGCATGCTCAAAGGTACCTGGAAACACTTTTAAGTTGGGGGAGGGGGTGACAGTGGCCTGCACGCAAGATCAGGAGTCAGAGGAGAGCAGCTGAGCTACATCATCACACCACTGAATCTGGGCGCCCGCTTTTCGAAGCTATTCTTAGAAAGGCTCTGGAACAACACATGGCCGGCGTCTGGCTGGAGAGGTGCTGCACAGAGTGTTGCATTATTTCCAGCCATGTCATGATGTTGTGTTCCCCTTCACCCAAATCAGGTTTTCACACAGATGTGAGGGTGAACTGCTGCTATCGAGTGTGAGATTTAGTGTTGGTTTGCAGCCTGGGTGCAAGTTAAGCTGGTGAATAACTTATCTCTGAAGGAAGTACACGCAACATTTGCAGTTTTGTATAAATGGGATTTGTTCCTCATCAGACTCGGGTACAAGGCAGACGACATGCCACAGGCTTTATATAGACCTGGACATGTGGGCCCATGTGGTCATTAGCCAGCTGGTTGCCCATAAAAATGGCTGATTTTAAAAGAATATTTCTACTTTTCAATTTATATAATGTTCCTCTATTGGAGATCAGCCATGATAATGGGCGTTCAACCGCCATCACCACCCACTTACTGTGCTTTTGCTTCACAGACCAGATCTAAAATGTACACCTACCTCCTACCATCAGTAGCCTCGGGTAATAACACAACTCTGCTTCAACTGTGACTCGTTCTCCAGACGTGTTCTTGCCAATTTGTAACTGTTGAAATGGTAGAAACAGAAAGGAAAACAAATCAATTTCTAACCTCGGTTTAAGAAATGGAAGCTTGCTGCAAGAGCTATGTGAAGAAAAAGGTTAAAATCAAGAGCTATGCACAAAGTCACTGATTTATCTTGTCAAACATTAGCTGAGCTATGTTGTATGGTTGGGAGATAGTAGCACTGACAAAGGACAGGAGGTGGCAGAGGTGAAGATGCTGAGATTCACATTAGGATTAGTAGTAGTAGTAGTAGTAGTAGTAGTAGTAGTAGTAGTAGTAGTAGTAGTAGTAGTAGTAGTAGTAGTAGTAGTAGCAGTAGCAGTAGTAGTAGTAGTAGTAGTAGTAGTAGTAGCAGTAGTAGTAGTAGTAGTGCTAGCTAAGCAGACTTGACAGTGCAGAAGAGAAGACACCAAAGAAGAAGTGATTTAGGCAGGAAAAATGTGACCTCCGTATAAACAAATCGAGTTTTCCAAAGTAGCAACTTAAAATCTGTCCTTCAACTAAGATGCCCCTTTTATTTGCGGCATACTGGCGTGTTTGGTGTGAATATTGAATGTTGCAGCTCATGTTTCATGCAGATTCACTCTCTTGTCTTGGCTGGATGAACTATTCCCCATAGCAGAGCATTGCCCAACAAGAGCTATTTCTGAATCCCTTGTAAACTAATCTCAGGGGGGAAACGTCCTTGCTTGTTTCCAACAGAAACAGCATCTCAGCCAGTTTTGGTAACAGTAGGAGCATGAAGTAGCCAGGTCTGCCTCTGAGCTCTACTATTGTCCTTTCCTCCATCTATCCAGCTCACATGAGACACCGAACCCCAGGTGTGTTTGCAGACATCATGTTCTGCTACTGATCTCAGTGACACCAGTCGTCATTTCCACCTTAGGCCACCTTATATATATATATGTGTGTGTGTGTGTGTGTGTGTGTGTGTGTGTGTGTGTGTGTGTGTGTGTGTGTGTGTGTGTGAGTGTGTGTGTGTGTGTGTGCGTGCACACACACACACACCCATGAGGGTGCTTTGTATTCACACTTTGTCCTTCATCGTCATACTAGGCAAATCCATACTTGTGCAGTAGCATTTCATTGATTGATGATTCAAAATGTTTACCGTCACTCTGGTTGTACAAGTACAGTCTTTTGAAAATACTCTTTTCTTTGGCTGAGCGGGTCCACTACAGTAGAACATAAAGTAAAATACAATCAAATAAAGCTATATAACTGCTAGGGAAGCTGCTCAGGACAACAGATGAGAATTAGCCTGGTGGCTAGTCCATCCATCCATCCACACCCTACGCCAGAGGCTGTGGGTTTGATCCCACCATAGGGTGTCCGGAAGGGCTGAATCCACCACCGTCTTTTGCCCAATGAGTGCTGGGATGGGCTCCGACTCAAAATAAGTGGTTGACGATGGCTGGATGGATGGCTGACGATGATGATGGTGATGATGATGGTGACGGTTGTAGTGGTACCACATCAAACGGTGTTTTTGGACATATCCACACAGAACAGGCGCTGGACAACAGTATATGGTTTTTCTAACTGTAGAGCTTTAACACGGTGTTTGTGATGTCGGAGGTGACTCCCATTTCGTGCGTGGCACTCGAGTCTTTTTCACAATATGCTTACGACATAAAAACGTAACGGAAGGCGTAAATACTCTCAGGGCAAAATCTGAATGACGACCCAGGACAGACACAGACAGAAGCCACTGTGGAGAACCAGACTGATTCCCAGCAGGACACAGAGACTGCTCTGGGACACGAGGATCCTCATCCAGCTCTGGGTTAGCGCTCCTCGTTTCCTCCCCTTGTGCCAAAAAAGGGGAATAATTAGATGAGAGTGGGACACAGAAACCAGATCTGACGCTCCGTCTGCCTTCCATACATCACCCCACTGGATGTGGAGCCAGAGCCGTGAATGTGGACTGATTGGTGCACAGCTGTGGGAGAAGAGCAGCTGCTCCATATTCTCCCCTGTCATTAGAAAGGGGACTCAGTCACACAGCATGGCCCAGAGAGGCCCGGTAAGGCACAGTGCTGCTCCTGGAGTCAGTGAGCATCCGTCAGACATCAGTTGTGTCCTATTAAGAACCGAGCTCTGCCTGTTACATGTCGGGAGGGCTCAGATGCGTAGACGGATCATCTTAAATGATGGTGTGGGCGTCAGTGTGAGCAGTGTGTGAGTGGGCTGGGTGGTTGGCAGGTGTATGGGCCTGCGTGTGCCCTGCACGATGGGGTGTGCTTCACGTCTGTTTATGTAAGCAATCTGAATGGCTGCAGCAAGACAATGCTGCACGGACACACTGGCAATGGTAAGAAAAGCAGCTGATAAACATCATTAAATATTCAAAAAGAATGAATAAAATTACGATATCACCAGTATTTATTCAGAGCCCCCTTTATTCCCTGGGACCAAGACAACCTCCCAGACACACATTTGATGTGTGACCAGAATCCTAATCTGCTGATTATCTTAAAGTCTCGAACAGCTGCCTCTACTGGCACACACACAGGAAGAAGAAGCTAATTCATTGATTTGTCATTGTACATGCCATCCATCCATCCATCCATTCATCCATCCATCCATCCATCCAGCCACCTATCCATCCATCCATCATCAACTGCTTATCTGAAGTCGGGTCGTGAAGTCAAGCGGTAACCTATCTCAGTGCTCATTGGGTGAAAGGCTGGGAACGCCCCTGGTCCCCATTCCACCTCAGGACTCGAGCAGTTAGGGGTTCAGTGTCTTGCTCAAGGACACTTCAACATGCTTGGTCCAAGGGCCAGGGATTGAACCACCGATCTTGTGATTACCAGAAAACAAACCTACCTACTGAGCTATGCCACTATAGAATCTGCATTTAAGCCATCCTATTGTATAGGAGCAGTGAGCAGCTGCAGCACTCAGGGACCAACTCCTGCTCTTTGTCTTAGTGCCTTGCTCAGGGGCACTGGCAGGAGTGTCAACTCTAACACGCGTGTCTTTTTGACGGTGGGAGGGAAAGCCGAGCAGCTGGAGGAAACCCACACGGCCATGGTGAGAACATGTTAACTCCACACAGAAAAGGAGCTGGGCCAGCCTGGGATTTGAACCTAGAACCTCCATGCCGTGAGGCAACAGTGCTAACCACTGGGCCACCGTGCTGTCGGTGCTGCACACAAAAACAGGCAACCACACAGCTTCATACAAGCACTATGATCCACAGACGTGTCTTCATTTGCAATTAAAACGACCAAAACAAATAATAACCGTCAACAGTCGTGACCAGGACCCCTCTTTGGCTCGCTCTGCCTCAAACACCGGGCCATGTGCATCACAGTCCGCACGTCTGCTCCATTCTCCCTGGCGGATGCTGGACTCGTGAAACACGCCGCGAAACAATCTGCTGCAATTTGCCGAGCCCATTACTCCCACAGATGTGACGCTGCTGTGAGCCCTGCGAGCCTCAGAGCAGGCGGCTCGCAGAGAGAGCCGCCGATGACGGGTCAGCTCGATGGCGACGGCGCTGACAACCAGGAGCAGGTATAAGGGCATGGGGGCGGGGAACAGAGGTGGAGATGGGGTCTCACAGTCTCTCAGATTTCCAGTAGCTGTTTCTGAAATTCTGCAACCCACGGTGAGGACGGCCTGTGATGCTGGGAGATGAATGTTATGACAATCAGTCAGACTCTAAACTGCCTCCTGCAGCATGAGAGAAGGTGTGGAGTGCAATTAAGCAGTCAATCCGTTTACAGCCTCATCAGCTGAGGGTTATGTTGAATATGTACGAGAGGGCCTCCTGCCAGAGTCTGCCACCACACCGGCCCCTCTGGAGGCACTGACACCGCGTGTCACCGTGGAACGTTAATTCAAGGCTCTCCCTGCGAGTGAGGAGAGATGTCAACCGGTTGGACCACAGATTCTTTTTCATATTATTGTTTCATTTGGCAAGTGGATGCGCAGGAATCCTGCGCGGAAGTCGTGACGGGTGCTGGGAGACGTCTGTGGAGTCAGACGCATGTCAGCAGACGGCTCGGGTTTATCGAGACCATCCTCTGGATATTCGTGGGCAGCACGTGGCGGATGGGATCATTCTCAGGGTTTGAGGGACTCATCCTGGATGATCCGCTCCTCCTTCTTAAGGCGGCCTGAGGAGGACAGAGGATAAAGAAAAGAGACGCAGGGTTCTGGGGTTCTGTTGCCGTCAAGATAACAGCCAATCAGACTGATTCTGAGACTGGCAGCGAGTTGGCTGATGTCGGTTTGGACCAAGTCGTTTGTGCCCCTCCGGTAATGATGTGGATGAATAATACTTATCCCACCACATCCAGAGTAGAAAAGAGGAATGGAACCCCAACCCAGGATGGGGGAATCTGTCCTCTGCTTTAACCCCTCCTATTGTATAGGAGCGGTGAGCGAAGCTGCTACGTGGCACTCGGGGAGCAGTCAGGGGTTCAGTGCCTTGCTCAAGGACACTTCAACACGCTTTCCGAAGAAACCAGGAATCGAACCACTAATTTTCCGATTACCAGATGTCCGCCCAACCTCCTGAGCCATGCCGCCCCTTTGCTTAAACCAAGTCGATATGGAAGCAGAACACAGAATCCACTCCTCCCCCTCTCTGAGTACCTGTCAAAAACAGTGGACCTCCATACAAAGCTAAGCAGGAAATTGCGAGGGTCTCCAAAGGGGCCTCGGCACCACTCCGCATCCGTCTCTACCGCGAGCTCATCACCATAGCCGTCATTTCTCATCGGTGAAATTTATTCATAGTTTACGGGAAATGTTTGCGCAGTCTTGGCCGAGCGGTGATCAGAATGTCCAAGCGGCACATAACTGCGGAGGAGTTCTGGGAAGTTCCGAGCACCACGCCGCTGAGAGATGGGAGAAGTTTGGAGTGTGTACCCCACGACTGCTTGTTTGCTGAATCAAATTTAGTGGTCTCCGCTGGCACACCAGCGGGCGAAATGAGATTTCTGTTTCACCTGCTTATTGCTCCATAGCGAGGGAGGGTTGCACGCAGGGCTGCTTTTCAACTCGCTCAGATGAGACGGGGCGTACGGAGGAGCTTAACTTCCATTCACAGATAAAATCCATCCTCCAGATAACTCGCCTGAGATGGGCTCTCCCTCGACACTGTCTGATTGACAGATACTGTGACGGATGGCATCTGAGGGTGCAGAAGTTGGCAAAGCAAGTGCACATAGAACAAAGCGGCCTTCGAGCTTGGTAGATGAGGTTATCCCGAACAATAGAGGGATGTCGGCTCAGTACCTGCATCCTCACCGTGATGAAGGGCTGCGTTTGTGTCACATACCAGTTATGCAGCAGATCATAGAGATACGTTACAGGGTGACAACTGTCACTGGGGCATTTGCTTTGATCTGGATGAGAACAACCCTGTGACTGTGCAGCGTGCCTGCTTGTGTGTGTTTGATCGTAGGTATGCATGGCTTTGTGCATACGTGGGGGTGCAGCGGTTAGCACTGTCGCCTCACAGCAAGAAGGTCCCGGGTTCAAATCCCATCCCAGGTCCTTCCTGAGTGAAGTTCGCATCTTCTGTCTGTGTGGGTTTCCTCCCACCGTTGAAAGGTCATGCATGTCGGGGTCAATACTCCAGCCTCTGAGCAGGGCAATAGGAAAAAGAAATGGAGTCGGTCCCCGGGTGCTGCAGCTACTAAATACTCCTATACAAGAGGAGTTAAATGCAGAGAATGAAATGTGTTGTATGCATGAACAATGATGAATAAATAAAGCTTCTTCTTCTGTGTATTCATAAGCGTGCAGGGCGCAGAGGGAGAGGATTTACGTGTTGTAATCATGCAGGGAGGATGTGTCTCTTAGCAGGTCTACCTGGATATTACTGGTAATGCTCCTCAGCACTGAAGGTGTGGGGGCGTTATGGCTACTTGGAGCTAGGGGATCAATGCAATAAATAGGTAGGCAGACCCTCAAAGGAGAGGAGCGTGTAACAAAGAGCAGTAGACTCGCATTACTCACCGTATATTCTTGGCTTCTCATGCTCCTTGGGGTGTGCTTATTGCAGTGTACCTCCAGCTAAAGATGTGCCACAGCCTGACATTAAGAGAAAACGCCATTTTAACAGATACCACGGATCCCACTTCTCCATTTTCCATCTGTGTTCTCACATTGGTTGTGGGAATTGACATAAGGGTCTGCAGAGAGAGGAGAAAGCTGCCTCTAATACTCTGGCGACAGAGGCCAGGGCTTTGGCAGTGACAGAAATCCAGTGTGCACAATGGCAGAAAATCTCAGCCTGGATGCTGAGACACGTCCAAAGACGGCCGTCTTGCCTCGCTGCCTGTGGCGTCTCAGAGCAGTCTCACCACGGCCAATGTGACTTTGTCACAACAGGAGATTAATCTGAAACACTGTTAACAAAATTGACCCTGTCCTTAGGAGTAATGGAGCTGTCACCGGTTAAGTCTGACCCCGAAGTCACCCCGGGGGGCAATGAGACGAGACCCTTCCCCTACACAAAGGAGTCAGCGAAGAGAGCCTGGTATCACACACCACACAGTGATGATAGCAGCCGTCATCCTCCGTGGAATGAAGAGAAATAGGGGTCATTGTGTCACTGTAATATCATGGGAGACGTGTCATCTGTGGGTGTGTGCGTGTGTGTCTGCTGGCACATGGAAAAATGCCTGTTTTTGCTGCTCCATTTGATGGGTAAGTAGTGGTTCTGGAAAATCCCTGTGGCGAGCATGACAGTGATGGAGCTACTGAGTCCAGGACTCTGATGATCTCGTGGTGTTATTGAGGCCATCATCCCTGCTGAGATGGGCTGGACACAGAATGAGACCTTGCCTCTGAGAAATCGCTTATTCCTCTCATCACTCGCAGCCTCTGCTAACATTCACAAAAGATTATAGGTTACATTTGACCTAAAGTGTTGCACCATAT
>OMLC01088789.1:0-10315 GCA_900302585.1 Regalecus glesne
TGTGTGTGAGAGAGTGGTGTGTGGGGGGTTTGCCATGCTTGTTGCCCAGTTACAGAGATGTTGATTGTGCATGCAACATCATGCTGCGTTGGTTTACTTCTCCACTAGTATGGGACTATACAATAGGCTTCACAAGTGCTCTTCTGCAACCCTAATACAAGCTCACATGACAGACAGACAAGACCATTTACATTAACCCTGAAACAACTATTCAACATTTTTAATAATACTGGTTTCACTGACTTAGGAATGGTGGATACGTTGGGTTTTCCCAAAGTTTGCCTTGAAAATAGATCATCAGAGCAGCCAGAAGTGGGGACTAAATGGCACTAGCAGCTTGTAAACAAGCTATGTATTTATTATCTTTTTTGTTTAGACAAAATAAATAATGATATGCCTTTTTTTGATTAATTTAAAGGTTTGTGTGGGTGATACTGATGGTGTAGGTTATAATTATTACCATTTCTAGCTCTAGGTGTCACAATTAGTTGCCACGTTTCCGGGGCGGACATAGACCTAGATGGAGTGTGGGGTGATTAAGGCCGGATGCCTTTCCTGATGCCCTGTGGTGGGATCAAACTCGTGACATCTGGCTTGTTATTTCCCAAAGTGTATGCTCTACTTCTGAGCTACCACGGACCCATCATTACCATATAGATAGCTCTTTTTAATTTCATTTATTATGCCGTAGCTCAATAATAAGAGTGCTTGCTTCAGGGATTGACGAGCCAGATTTTGCACATTCTAACTCACTACGGGGCATCAGGAAGGTTATCTGGCTTTACTCCTTCACACTCGAAGTCCGTGTCCATCCCCAGGACTAATCGTGTCATATTAAAGTGGACCTCTCATTTAACGCCCCCCCAACACACACTTAAAGTCAAAATATATCAAAAGTGAGGTGTTTTCTTACTTTTGATATTACAACTGTTCTTGTTTCAACATTCCAGTGACCATGAGAACCAAATCCAGTAAAGCGCTGCTGCTGGCATTGATGGAGGAGAGCTATATTCCATATTTATGGGCTTCTTTGTCATTCTTTTATTAATTGACAGCAAACGCCTATTAGAATGAGCATCGCATGCTAAAAGCTGATTCATTGCTGTGATAATCATCAGACTGGTTGATGATCAAAATTCTTATTTGCAGTCCTAATGAACATATCCATCTCCTTCTATGATGAGAGAAGACACATTTCGGTCCTTTACCATATAGGAAGGTGACAGGCAAATTACCAAAATAGTTGAATGGATGTCTTAGTATTTAGGTTTTTGCATATACATGCATATGTATGTATGTATATATATAATATTGTTTTAGAAAAAAACATGGTATGGTCAGAGAAGATATATTTATATTCTTTTGAGAGGAACCACTAATGATTCTGGTAGATGTTTAGCATCTGAGTTAAGCTCGGCTCAACTCTCCATTTAATGTACCTTCAAATTGCATGCACAGACATGAAAAAGGTGTTTAGAGGTGACATAGCTCAGGTGGTTGAGCAGTTGTCTTGTCATTTGAAGATTGGTGGTTCGATCCCCGGTTCCTTCAGAAAGTGTGTCAAAGTGTCTTTGAACCCCTAATTGCTTAGGACAACAGAAGAAAATTAGCCTATTTACATTCTAGTTTTTCATTAATATACACTGTCCCTATAAAATTATTAGCATTATTCAAGAGTTTTTCTGTAAGTAGGACACATTATGATGACACCAGAAATCAAACTTTTTTATTCAAGTGTCATATTCAGACCTGCTAAAAATAAAGAAATAGAATAATGTTATTGGAATGGCAGCACGTTTTTTTTTTCTTTTTAATATTTACTTTTAGTAAGGTGTTGTGTTGTCAAAAGTATATATACTGTTAATATTTTTGAAGTACACCAGAAATAACTAGGTGTGGTCTGTTGTGGAGGCTAATAGTATTTCATAGGCATTTGTTGTGTTCTTAAAGTCCACAAAGTACAATTGTGTGGGTGCTGTCAGCCAAATACACAGGCTATTATGTACTCGAACACGTATCCAAATCTATGTGTGTCTAATTGAGGGTGGGTGTGCTTGTGTTGTGTTCGGCGAAATAATGCCTCCCATTTGTTACAGTCTCATTAGAGAAGTGCTGAGCTCTGTCATTTATAGCCCTCATGCTGTGAGATATGGAAGTGTCTGGGTCTGAAGTGTGGATTCAGCTTTTATTTTAGGAGCCACCCTTTATCTCCCTGTCAGATTATGGAGGAAGGGGAAGGTCCACTTTTCACCGTTCTTGATAATAATGAACAACCATATTTGAATAAGCTCCACTTGGAATCCCAGAGTTTGCAGATCAGCACTTGAAAATAGCTGCACAGCCAAATAAGTTAGTGATTCCTTCATTGAAGGTATTTGCTTTTTTTTTCCAGGCAGTGCTGCCAATGAAAAAAATGGTAATTTTAATGACACTAATTTTCCTTTCTTTTGTTTCATATTGAGAGGTCTTGTCAAATATTTTTCTGCAAAGTACATTATTGCACATATGTCTATATTTACATGTTCTCATATATAGTGGCTAACAGGCTTGTCAACAGATTAACATATATTGATTTTTCAAACAAACAGGGATCTTTGAGCAGTGACCTGTAATTGTACCTAGGCCTTGGTTCAATTAATATGTTTCTGATTCAAATAGATTTTCATCATAGCAATCTGATTATCCCCTCATTGCATCTGTCACAGACAGTGCAACCCCGAGAACTTCTATTCACTCAGAAAAACCATATTTACTCTTGGCCTGTCAAATTGCCAATCAGTTGCAAACAAAACAGAATTTTTTTCAAGCACTTGCTAATCTGTGAGACATTCAGGTACTAGCCCTGATTGAAACTTTGATCTGTCCATAAAACACTGCCACACCGGTCATACTCTCTGTTGACTACGCACACACACACACACACACACCATTTCTGTTTGGTGTGGAGGTGGTACAGGGGTCCTCATTTCCAGAGAAGGAAAATTCACTAAGTTTTCGCCACTAAGCAACAACCCTTCCCTTGAATACCATGCAATTCAGGTTACTGCTCCTATTGACCTGTTTGTGGTTGTCATATACTGCCCATCAGGTGGCAACTGAAGAGCATTATAGTTGAACTAGACATGTTAGCATCAGCCATTTCAGATGATGACACACCACTGATTGTCATGGGAGACATGAATAGCTATGCTAATACAACCCAAGCAGCTGACTTCCTATCATTTGTGTCCTAATTTGACCTCAAACAGGTCTCCACCCCTCACGCACACAAAGTGGGCAATACTCTTAATCTAATTTTGACTCAGAACTGCTCCACAGCAAATCGTATTGTCACCCATCTACATCTGCCTGACCACGTCTGTATTCAATTCACGATCACCACACTGGAACATCCTCATGTTCCTCCGCAATTGGTCTCCTGCCACAACATCCGGTCCCTCATGCTGACTCAACTTAAAATTGAGGCTTTGGCTAAATGCCGTCTCATAATGATGTATCCTCACGCCTCATCAATAAGTCCAAACACATTCTGTCCCTCACTAGCCCCATCTCGTAGCAATCTCTACCCTCCAACAGCCAAACCTGCTTGTCACGTTCCCCAGTCCATAACGTACTGAAGACATCAGAGAGCAAAAGGTCGAAGTCAGAGTGACAGAGAGAAAATAGCGTAAATCCAGGGAGTACACTGACCCTGTGACTATTGGTCTCCTAGCATCATTCTCTTTCTTAAAAACTTAAAAACTTAAAAGCTTAAAAACTGCTAAAACCACTTATCAGAACAAACTCTGCGGTACTGCTGGTGCTTGAAAAATGTTCTGTGCTTTTAACGCACTCTTCAATCCACCTCTACCTCCGCCCCCCACTCTATTTACTGCAGACTTATTTGCCTTTTTTTTACTGATTGGATTTCTGCCATCAGTAACTAGTTTACTGAGCCTGACTATCTCAGTCAGCAGGTACCAGCTAATGCACAGGAGTTCCGCAAGTGTCATTGCTTGGTCCCCTTCTCTTCTAATATACAACACCTCACTTGTGGCAATCAACCTCCTCCTATGGTTTCTCATACCATTACTATGCTGATGATACCCATCTTTTACTGCCATTACCCCAAAAGGACGACAAAGTCTCGTCTCAGATCGCATCAAGACTTACCAATATAGTCGCACACACAAACACACAAACAGGATTTGTATTCCGGCCGTTTTCCCCGCTAGCGGGGGTTGACCGGTCCATGGATTCGTCTCCTCCAATAATTGACTCTCCATGAATTTTGTCGTGGAGATTTAATAAAATCTTGCTTAAACATGGCTTCTGCAGGGGCTGGGAATGGAACTACTAATCTCCAATTATCGGACGACCACCCTACCTGATCCTTGTGAATTAACTGCACGTCCTGATTCACTATTCCCACATCATTCAACCCTCTCTCTCTTTTTTCATTCATCATTATTTCTTCCAGCTCCTCAACACACCCCTTGCTTGTCAGCACCTTTCCATCTCTATTACATTACATTACATTATATTATAGGCATTTAGCAGACGCTCTTATCCAGAGCGACGTACATCAAGTGAGCAGTTAGGGGTTCAGTGTCTTGGTAAAGGACACCTCGACATACTGTGTGCAGTACTGGGAATCGATCCTATAACCTTTCAATTGCCAGACGACCGCTCTACCCAGTGAGCTATGCTGCCCCTTCCTTGATCCCCGAGCTTACTGCACATCTACCCAATTGGTGCAAGTCCTTTTCTCCTTTAGTGTCCAACCTGTCATACAACTTACCATATGCCTTTTCTATCACTCTCACCTCTGCATTCCTACCCTTCTTCCCATCTCGCTGTCTCAGGACATACCTTCCCCATCTCCTCCTTCGTGCAACAGTGGCAGTTTCCACCAGGACCCTGCTGGTCAACAGTGCTGGTGGCGGTAATCTGGGCTTCGACCAATCCAGTATGGAAATCCAATTTATGATCCACATATTTGACTTGGCAAAGATTTTATGCTGAATGCCCTTCTTGACACAGCCCTCTCTATTCAGCCACGCTTGGGACCAGCACTAAGAATGCACTGGCTTGTGCATTCACCGCGGTTAGGTTTGATTAGGCCTAACGTGTTTTTTATTTTCATTTTTTGTTGTGCCTTTCAAACATCTACAATAAATCTAGTCACTGTAAAAATGGCACTAAGGTAACCATGGACAACTCCTGCTGGCTATACTCCTGCCCATTCAAATTTTAATAACGTTTACTCGTGTACAATTTTCACATTAATTATTCCTGGTAGGATACTGATGGTAAACATTGAAATTAACATGAATGATAGCAGAGAGCGTTGAAAAAAATGTACCATCAAGTCATGCAGATGATGCAAATGAGGCACAAGGGGAGGGACAGGATGGGCTGGAAACTGATTCTAAAAACAAAACTAGATTAAAACCTAGTATATGGCTGGACTATGACTATATTTAGAAAGCGGCAACTCTTCCACGACTCTTTAAAAAGCAGGTGTTTTGACATCGTTAAATGAACAGTGGCTGTACTGGACATCAGTTTTCAAACCCTGATTATTTATACAGTTATATAGGCTTAGAGTTGAATCAGTTCTCCTGGACACAATTATTGAGTTAAATGTGTAATCACTCATCTAAATAACCTGTCTAGTCTCAACTGACTCCATATATCCTCACCCTTATAAACATGGGGATAATCTGCAGTCACTTGAAACTGAGGTCACTTAGATGATTGATGAAACGTTAATCTCAATAAACATTATGTCTAGATGAACTGATTCACCTTTCTGTGATTTCCTTACCTGGATTGAGTAAGCATAAAAAAGTTATATAGTGCTGATTTTTAAAAAAATAAATAGGAAATGCTTATTACCTGGCTATAGTGTCTTCTGCCACAATCACTGGAATGTCTGACCCCTCTAACCCCTTTAAAACTAAAAACTGTATTTATTCACTTATTCTTAATTGCATAAAAATAGTAGAAAAGCATGTATTCTCTGCATTTAACTCATCCTATCATATAGGAACAATGAGCAGCTGCTGTGCCAAGGGAGCAACTCTGGTTTGGTTTTCCTATAACCCTTGTAGATGTACTTTAGTTACCACCAACTCTCTGAAGACGGAATGATTTCAATTCTATGTGTGGCTATTAGTACTAGTTGGTGTGGCTATTGGTACTAGTTTTTGTGAATTGGACTGTAGCAACATATTACAATTATTTACATGCAAAATGTTGCACTGATTCATGGGCAACAGAGAAAGTCCCTTTGGGTGTTTACCGGTGATGTCTTTAGTCGGTCGACCAATCATGTAACTTCACTGTTGACCGTCTGGTCTCTCTTTGTTTATCTGATCCAAGTAGGCCAATCATGTCAATCCGGTCACTCAGTCAGTCACTCTAGCAATGATTAGTCAGTCAGTCAGTCAGGGACATTTGTGTTTGTAGGGCTGGTCCCATTTGTTGGTCCAGCCAAAAAAGAAATATACTTTCTGACAGTAATGGCTTGTTGAATTGACTTGGTTTAGGTTCAACAAGGGAAAGAATTAAATGGACTGTGTACAGTGTACAGAAGGTGGTGTTTCTAGTGCTTGCAGCACAAAGTTCGCGACAGCCACAACCAATTTCAAAAATGAAGCAGTAAAGTTGCAAAAGTCTTTATTTCATATAAACTCTCTCCTAGTTTTTTTCATAAATATGCAGATGTCTGATGATAAAGGAATATTACAACATTTCTAGAACAATACTCATTCTTTCTTTTACATCATGCCAAAAAGCAGAAGCAGTGCCACCAAATTGGGCACTGCTTCTGCTTTTGTTAATCTGAGGGAGTTTGTGATATGAGGGCTGCCAGTGTGAAATTTTGGTCTCGAGCCCTGCACTGTGAGAAAAGATTTAGGCCACATTTCCCAACTCTAGTTAAATGGAAAGTGCTATATAAATGGATTTTACTCATTAAAAAAATTAAACGCATCATCCACAATATTCCTAAATAGTTTTTACACTTGCTTGAGGTGTTGTTTTTCTATTGTCGTCAACAGTTTATGCGACAATAGAAACCTATTTGTCGAATAAATAATGATGTGGTAAATGTCACTTAAGACAGATCAACTGTTTGCTGGGATTGCATTGCACAACAGGTTAAAAGGGGGTCAAATGTTGCTGAAATTAAGCACCAAAGGATAAAAATTATCGCCAGTATAACTTTCCTGAGAACTATCCAACTTACTACCGTACCTTTTGGGGAGACTTTGATATGAGAACTCATAATTAAATTCCCTGCAATTTTAGATGGACACGAATGAATATCTAGTTTATGAAAATGATCACAGTCTGCCTAAATATTCCCAATCGGGTGATAAATACGAATTGTGATGGGTTTAGTCCCCAAGTAGAAAACTGGAACATTACTAGATTGGATTTCATGGAAAAATCTAAAGTTTAGTTATGAAATTCTCGTTTACCCACTCATTGCATGTTTTTAGCATTATCTTTAGCTAAGATTGCATATTTTAGCCATGCTTTTAGCTACTGAGACTGCACATCAGTGCTTAAACTTTGAGGAGAACGTTCAGTGACCAGATAAAAACATCTTCATTAAGATACCATTGTTTAAAACACTCCTATGGCTGATGTTTTTTGTATGCTATAGTTTAAATCATCATGACATGGCAACCGCTTGAACCTATCCTGATTTCAACATCCTTGTACCTAACAGAGAAATACAATGTTACAAATGGATACATTTCAGTAAAACGTAGTGATCAAATGATGGAATGTTTTAAGAGTGGTTGGTTTTTGTGTTGGTCAGTTTGTCCATATGTGAGGCTTCCACCAAGGGTTAACAATTAATAATACGATCATCAGGGCAGCAGAGTGGCCTAGTGGTTAGCAATGTTACCTCACAGCAAAAAGGCCATGGATTTGAACTCCAGGCTCTACCAGGTGCTTTCTGTGTGGAGTTTGCATTTTCTCCCTATGTCTGCGTGGGTTTTTATCAAGTGCTCCAGTTTCCGTCCACCTTCAATGACATGCATGTCAGGGTTAATACTCTTCTCTGTGTCCTCGACCAAGGCATGGCAAAAAAGAACTGGAGTTGGTCTCCGTCACGGCAGCTGCCTACTTCTCCAACCTACATAGCTAGGATGGATTAAATGTAGAGGAGGAATTTCCCAATGGGGATTAATAAAGTATATCAACTTCTTTATGCAAATGCTGTCATGTGGTTCCAATTGCAAGTAATAAAAAATGCCCTTGATAAGTCTGTGACGAGAAAATGATTTCCTAAAAAGAAGGGAAACCCTGCGGTAGCCTTCTAGAGGTTGAACAAAGCGTTTTAAGAAGGAATGTACGTGTTAATATGGGCTAGCAGGTAAGTCAGTGGAGTTCCTTGATGCAGGCTTCTCGGACAGTTCAAACAACTGCACTGACCCTCCTTCAGATCCATAATAAGATGTACACATTTGTTCAAACCTCTTTTTGCCTAAGATTAGAAGTTTTTTTTAAAATTTGTTATTATACATACATACAATGAAATTGGTTCTCTGCATTTAACCAATCCTATTGTATATGAGCAGTGAGCAGACAGTACAGTGAGGGGGAGAATGAGGCAATGCATGCACCTATGCCTTGAGGGTGCTTAATCAGACTGTGCTTTAAACCAAAGGCTCTTTCTCTTTATTGTGAGTTCTTTTGGTGGCAACTTAAGCATCATACATTTTGACTGCATTTCCCCTATTTTTCTCAATATATTAGCAGGTGTTGTAAGGTTAATGATGGAAGGTGTCAAAATTGGGTCTAGGACCTTTCAATTGTCTCTAGAAAAAACGATGCATAGCTTTGTTATTGTTTACCGTACCTAAGGCCACCATGGCACATGCTGTGGCAGGGGCAAGATTGTTTATTGACCATAGCAAAGTGTAAATAATAGATTTTATTTAATAAAATGTACCATTTTCACAATTTTCTGACTAACATTAACTTAATTTACCTTTCTTTTTTAACTCAAAATTTACAAAAGAATTAGTGTTGGAAAAATATTCAATTAGTTTAATCCACAGGTTATATTTTGGTGATCAATTAAATGATTCAGCTAAGTTAAAAAAGCAACTAATATGCTAAAAAATGCTAATATTTGTTCACCTTTTTCTGATTTACATGATCAGGAAATAATTATTTCAGTGATTTTTGGCGGCTGGTCAGACTGAACAGCTTAGAGACGTTACTTTGGGCTCTGGAAATTTTTACTTGCACATCATCACCTTTTACATTTTACTGTCTGAATGATTGCTTAATTTAATTTCTAGTGTCATAGAAAAGGTCCATTTTACGTGACACAATTAGTCCCCACATTGTGGGGGTGGACAGGGATTTAAATGGAGCTTCGGGAATTAAGGTTGAATGCCCTTCCTGATGCCCCCACGGTGGATTTGAACCCACTGCCTCTGGCTTGTCAGTTCCCAAGATGTGCACGCGTTACCCACTGAACTACCACAGCTCCCTTATTTAATTTCTAGTATTCTGTTGAATGAAAAATTACTGCTAATGAAAATAATTTAGTTGCAGCTCTAAATTATAGGATTTTAGAGTAATACAGTCGGAGGACATTCTTGGTCTTTATTGAAAGAAGGCAATGCACAGGCTCTTTCAAAACTTTACACACTGCCTATATTCATATTTTGGAGGATATGCAATTCATAAGGACATTGCCCTTTATTTGTAACAGTGACCTAGTTTAGGTGGGGTCACTCCTCCTTCAGTGTATGCCACGGATCTGCTATGAGTGACAGGCTTGTTAACTGGACCCTCTACAGACAGGATTGCCAGCTGCACCAGTGGTGCTGTTCCGGTGTAGATACTCCATCGTCTGAACCATTTGGAGGCAGGATGGAAGAAAGATATTATGTGCTGTATATTAGTATATCATAGCCCACTGTTCGAAATAGCCAAGAACCAGTAATGAACCTTTGTACCACATTTTCTGTTGCATCTTATCCAATCTCCTGCCCCAATATGTCTACATTTGAGAGTAATGGAATCTCACATTGCTTTTTAATCTACAGATATGTGCATATTTAATCACTGTGCCTCATAAATTATAGTGGCCTATATTTCATGAAGATTTTTTGCATTTTACATTCATTGTTAAATATAAATTCTGAATATATCTGTACTCCCAATATTGTCTTTACGTGTATTTAACTTGTTATTAAGTCTCAAGTCAGAAACGTATTCCTCCGTGTCTTGTTAGCAGGCTGTTAACAGTTCACAATATGCAGGTTGAGAGCATGACGGTAGAAAAAAATCCAGT
>OMLC01088790.1:0-12639 GCA_900302585.1 Regalecus glesne
GGGAGACTCCAATTCTGGGACAGTGCCTAAAGAGTGGCAGACAGGGGAGGTGGTCCCAGTGTTCAGACAGGGGGACCAGAGGGTGTGTGCTAATTACAGAGGCCTCACATTACTCAGCCTCCCTAGGAAAGTCTACTCTAAGGTGCTGGAAAGGAGGGTCCAGCCAGTAGTCATACCCAAGATTGAGGAGGAACAATGTGGATTCTGTCCCGGTGGTGGAAGAACAGACCAGCTCTTTACGCTCACAAGGATCCTGGGGGGGGGGGGGGGGGGGGAGAGGGGGGGGCTGGGAGTATGCCCATCCAGTCTATGTGTGTTTTGTAGATCTGGAGAAGGCTCAGGACCGGGTCCCCCGTGAGATATTGTGGGAGTATGAGATAAGAGGGTCACTACTCGGGACCATCCAATCTCTCTTTGCCCAAAGCGAGAGCTCTGTCCGCGTTCAAGTTAATAAGTCAGACTCTTTCCCAGTGGGGGTTGGCCTCCATCAGGGTTGCTCCTTGTCACCTATCCTGTTTGTGATCTTCATGTACAGGATCTCCAGGCGTAGTCATGGAAGAGAGGGGTTGCAATTTGGTGAATTTAGGATTAAATCACTGCTTTTTGCAGATGATGCGGTTCTGTTGACATCATCGCTCTCTGACCTCCAACACTCACTGGCAGAGTGTGAAGCAGCAGGGATGAGAATCAGCACCTCTAAATCTGAGACCATGGTCTTAAGCAGGTAATCAGAAGATTGTCCAATCCGAGTAGGGAACGAGTCCTTGGCCCCAAATGAGAGAATTCAAGTATCTCAAGGTCTTGTTCTCAATTGAAGTTCCCTTTACCAAACCGTCGTTACCAAAAGAGAGCTGAGCAAGAAGGCTAAGCTCTTGGTCAATATTTGTTCCTACTCTCACATATGGCCATGAAAGCTGGGTCATGGCAGAAAGAACAAGATCACGGATACAAGCAGCTGAAATGGGTTTTCATAGGAGGGTGTCTGGAATGAGAAGTTCAGACATCTGTGAGGGACTCGGAGTAGGGCTGCTCCTCCTCCAAATAGAAAGGAGCCAGTAGAGGTGGTTTAGGCATCTAATGAGGATGCAACCTGGTTGCCTCCCAAATGAGGTTTTTGAGGCACGTCCAGCTGGGAGAAGGCCACGGGGTAGACCGAGGACCAGGCGGAGGGAATATATCACCACACTGGCCTGGGAATGCGTTGAGATCCCCCAATCAGAGCAAGTTGATCTGGCAAGGGAACGGAAAGCTTGGGGTTCCCAGCTGATTTATGCTACCTCCACGACCTGACACCAGATGCGCGGTTGACGATGGATGGATGATTGGATGGATGGATCTAATTGGTCACCAAATCTGCTTTTTTTAATCTCAAACACATCTGAAGACTGCAGATTAGGTTGACTCTTTGGCAGAGACCCTCATCTTTGCCTTCATCACTTCCCATCTAGACAATGGAGTCCTGTCTGGAGTACCTAGCAAAGGTCTTAACAAGCTTCAGTAAATGCAGAATTCAGGTACTACTGTTCTCACCCGGACCAAGTCCTGGCAAAACATCAGTCCCATCCTGTTCTGTCTTCAATGCTTTCCAGTTAAATCCCTCGTTTCCACTAAATCAGGCTCTTTACTTATAAATCCCTAAATGCCTTTGTCTGCGGTGTCTATCAGACCCCCTCAGCACCTATATTACGTTCTGGAATATGTGCTTTGCAGGTACAAGTCTGTTTTCCATCCCCACAGCAGTCTTCAGACTTTTTGGAATATAACCTTTAGTATAGCAGCCCCCAAACTTTGTAACTATTCTTGCAGAGAGCTGCAATGCAACTTCTTTGGAAAAACAAAAACCAATAAATAATAACCTACCTTTTTACTAAGGCCTCTATCGTCTGTAGTCCTTTCATTTTTTTTCTTTAATCTTATTATACTGTGTATTTATCCAGTGTAAAGCATCAACGAGTTTCTTGAAAGAAGCTATACAAAATCAAGGTGTTGTTTGCTACCAATCTCTAACACTTCTGCAGTGATTCAAAACTTTTGAAAACCCTTTTTTATATAAGAATTAAGTGCTAACTCCTCAGCTAGTTTTTCACCTAAATTCAAGCACCGGAGAATGAAAGATATGCAATCAGTTCCTCTGTATTTTCACTTCTCTCGGCAGGTGAAAAAGGGGTGTTTGGTCACCATGTGTAAGTCTTGGAGAAGGGGGGGATGCTTGATAGAGGTCTGCACTCTAGCTAATCCTGTCTTCTAATTTATTTACTTAACTTTTGGAACAAACTTCCACTGAAATGGGTTTATTTTAAACTTTAGTTAGAAAAGAAAAAAATGATTGATTTTTGGTTAGCTGAACTACACCGTCTTCTATCAGGATTTGTGCATTCACATGTCTGCATAAACATTTGTAAAGATGGGGAACTTAATCTGCAATAATGTCATACTCCACAATAGCTCTGAACATATTAGCCCTTATTGTTTTTTTTAATGTTCATAAAAAAAGGTAAATGGACTTGTTCTTTAACACTGAGCTCTAGAGTAAAATAACAATACTTTAAAAATGTAGTCTGAGAGGATAATCAGTGTGTTGGACACAAAATATGTAGTAATATTTAATATTTAATAATATTTAACAAAGCCTCTTTTCTTCCTCTCCAGTCCATCCCTAAACTGACTTTCCCTGGTGGTATTCTGATTGGCTGCAGCCCAGGCTTTATGAATGTCCCCAAAATCAAAGGAACTCACACTGCCATGAAGAGTGGGATGCTGGCTGCCGAAGCCATCTTCTTCAAAGTCACCTTAGAGAGCATGGAGTCTGAAACTACAGGTGAGTAAAGACCTTAAAATGAAATCCATAATAACTAAAACAACAACAATAATGATAATAATACACTAGCTGTTGTAAGTATTAACTGGATTCATAGGACTACAACTAATTAGGGCTAATTCCCTCAAATTAAAAACACATCGGAACAATAATTATAAGAGAAGGAGAACACAAAATAATGAGTCAAACTACAATGTGGATGACTGCCATTTTTGATTGCCTCTACTAACATTCAAGGATTCTCTTTTTAACCCATTACTGCCTGAGACCCTTTTTGGATAGCAATGACGCACCCACAGTTAATCAAGTATAGGTCCCTAACAGTATTGCGTATTGGAATGAGCTTGGTCTCTGTGGATAGGTAACAAGGTGAAAAATATGAATCAAGAGACTTTATAATAATTTTTTAATCATTCCAAAATAAACAGAAGATACACATTTTTCTCATTTTCAATGTCTTTTTTTATGTTTTCCCTCACTTCAGAAAGTCAATTAATTACATCATCAAAGAAAAGACTTGCTAGGTCAAAGTTTTGCTGAAGAGATTCACCAACTTCTTGACTATAATGGACAAATTTGATAGAGCAAAACACTACTGTTCCACACAGTTTAGTGAGGATAGGCCAAGGGGGCCTTTCGAAACCTCCCCAAAAATTATCAAGTGTACCAAATGGCTTTCATCCTCTTAACAGGTAATTCAACTTTGAGATCCATGCATATTATTCAGGCCTTGCCTAGATATTTATTCATGCCTAATATAGGTTCCACTGTTATGCACTGTTGAATGAATAGTCAAATGAAAATGAGCTGCATATAGGCTGGTATGGCTCAGTGGATAGAGCGGTTGTCTGGCAATTGGAAGGTTGCAGGTTTGATTCTGACACCTGTAGAACAGCGTGTCAAAGTGTTCTTGAGCAAGATCTTGTTCCCCTAACTGCTCTACCCTGTGATAGACTGATGACCTTTCCAGGGTGTTTCCAAGACTTTTGCCTAATGAGTGCTTGAATAGTATAACATGCACACGCGCACGCACACATATACATGTACATACACGTATGTGTATGTGCTGTGGTAGGTTGGTGGTCAGTGTGCTCGCTTTGAAAACTGACGAGCCAGATGTTGTGGATTCGAATCCACTATAGGGCATCAGGACAGGCATCCTGCCTTAAACCCAAAGCTCCATCTAAGTCTGCCCCCACGATGTTGTTACTAACCGTGACACGTAAATACAGGTCTATATATGCCAGAGGTGAGACCGTCATTGTTTTGGGTGTTCACCTCAACAATAAACTGGACCGGACTGATCACTTGAGAGCACTGTACAAGAAGGGCCAGAGCAGACTGTAATCTGCTAAAGAGACTGAGGTCTTTTGGAGTGTAGGGGGCACTCCTAGATACATTTTACAACACGATAGTGGCACCAGTCATCTTCTATGGAGTGGTCTGCTGGGGCAGCAACATCTCAGCTGTAGATAGGAAGAGGCTTAATAAACTGGTTAAGAGAGCTAGCTCTGTCCTGGGATGTAATGAGACAAGAGAGGATGATGGCTAAGCTGTCATCCATGATGGACAATGGTTCTCCCCCCATGCAGGACTAGATTGCTAGACTAGAGACCTCCTTCAGTGACAGGTTACTCCATCCAAGGTGTATGAAGGAGCGTTTCCACAGGTCTTTCCTTCCCGCAGCTATCAGACTGTAATCAGTACTGCTCCCCCAGTAGAACAAATCCAATACAAGAACAACAACAACATACCATTTAACTAAAAATGAGTTTATTTTTCCTGAACATACTGTATATAGTGTTCATATTTCTCCCCTTGTTAAATTGATGTTACATATTATGCTCTAGATTTGATGCCTCTCTTACTGTGCTTTCCACTTTGCTGCTTTTAACACCGTAATTTCCCCCTGTGGGACTAATAAAGGAATGTCTGATTTTATCTTATATCTTCTACAAGTCTCAAGTAAGTCTCAAGTCTTGGTACTCAAGTCCCAAGTCAAGACTGACAAGTTGCAAGTCAAGTCCCAAGTCCTAACTTTTGAGTTTCGAGTCCTAAACAAGTCATAATGCGCTCCTCATCAAATATAGTACCATTTTAACAACAGAGCAATAATATATTAAATTTACACAATGTAACGCATGAATCCATCCACACATCATCAACCACGTTTGCGGTGTTAGGTCGCGGAGGTAGCAGATTTCAGCCAGGAACTCCAAGCTTTCCTTTCCCTTACCACATCAACTAGCTCTGACTGGGGGTCTCAAAGTATTCCCAGGCCAGTGTGGTGATATATTCCCTCCGCCTGGTCCTCGGTCTACCCTGTGGCCTCCTCCCAGCTGGATGTGCCTGGAAAACCTCATTTGGGAGCTGACCAGGTGGCATTCTTATTACAGCCCGAACCACCTCAAATGGCTACTTTTTATTTGGAGGAGCAGGGCTCTTCTCAGATTTCTCACCCTATCTCTAAGGGAGACTCCAGAAACCTTCTTGAGAAAATCCATTTCAGCCGCCTGTGTCCGTGATCTTGTTCTTTTGGTCATGACCCAGCTTTCATGGCCATAGTTGAGAGGAGGAACAAACTTTGACAAGTAGATTGAAAGTTTTGTCTTCTGGCTCAGCTATCTCGTGGTAACAGTAAAGGGAGCACAATACCACTCCAGCAGCTCCAATTCTCCGGACCAACTCATGCTCCACCTTCCCCTCACTTGAGTACAAGACCCCCAAGATACTTGAACTCCCTCACTTGGGGTAAGGACTCATTCCCTACTCAGATTTGACAATTCTCTGGATTCCTGTTTAGAACTATGGTCTCAGATTTAGAGGTGCTCATCCTCATCCCTGCTGCTTCACACTTGGCTGCGAACCGACCCAGTGAGTGTTGGAGGTCAGAGAGCGATGATGTCATCAGAACTACATCCTCTGCAAAAAGCAGTGGTGTAATCCTAAATCCACCGAACTGCAACCCTTCCCCTCCATGACTACGCCTGGAGATCCTGTCCATTTAGATCACAAACAGGAGAGGTGACAGGGAGCAGGCTTGGTGGAGGCCAACTCCCACTGGGAAGGAGTCTGACTTACTACCTAGAATCCGGACACAGCTCTTGCTTTGGGCATAGAGAGATTGGATGGACCTGAGTAGTGACCCCCTTGTGTCCTACTCGCACAGCCCCTCCCACAATATCTCCCTGGGGTCATGCATGATTTCTTTAAAAAATGTAGTTATTAATTTCCAGATTAACTTTATAATTTCATGTAAAACATGGGTACCCACGAGAAAGGCACATCAATATGACAACAAAAACAGAATGGCTAGCCTGCTCTACAGACAGTAGTTATTTCTGTCATATAGGATAATTACAATCATTTAGTTAAAAGCATGTGAAAACAAGTGTGACTGAATAAAAAAACAAGTACTGCAAACAAAGAAGCAGCATTTTATTTTATCTTCCAATGAAATAAAATATATTTTTATTCAAAAGGTATCAATGAAGCCCCCCCCCATACCACACTATCCAATTCCTATTTTCTCTGTCCCTCTTTCTCTAATATACTTCAAACACCCAAGAAAATTCCTGCTATAAAGTTACAACCATTTATAAGACACATCCAAACAACTGCCACTGACCTACAAGTAGGCACACAATTTGAACACACTGGCCTGAAATGTCTGAGAAAAACCATGTACATCCCAGAGAAAACCTGATTCATGGAGACTGTGTGTGCACTTGCACACACACAGATTTTTGCAAAAAGTTGGTACCTGTTGGTCCCCACAAACATAGGAATTATCCATGCAATGTCGCTGCAACATGGGGAAAATGTGAAAAATGCTGGGGGGATGTCCGGATGTTGTTGATGGGTACTTTTCAGGGGTAAGCTTTGGGTTTAGAGCAGGGGTGGGCAAACTTTTTGGCTCGGGAGCCACATTGACTTTTAAAATGTGACAGACTGGCCGAGTCAGCACAAGATACGATACATATAAAAAACTGCATTTACTAACAGTACATATTAAACATAAACAGAAAAAACATTAAAAAACTGCATTTATTAAAATATTAACATATTTTAATGAGAACAGTGTTGTTGATCACCTATTTTAGCCAGTTTAATGAAGTCTGGTATTAATCCTGTTGTAGCAATTCTCAGAACAGATCTGAGGTGTTCATCACTCATCTGGGATCTGTGGGGTGCTTTGTTGATGTTCATTACACTAAATGTCTGTTCACACACGTATGTAGAGCCAAACAACACCAGCATCCTCTGTGCTGTCTTCAGGACATTTGGAAATTTGGCTTCACTTAATGAAGCATAAAACTCTCCCAGTTTCAGGGAGTTGAACTTGTCCTTTAACACCATGTCACATTGGAGATCAATCAGTTCCAACTGCAACTCCCGTGGCATCGTTTCCAGGTCTTGTGAGAAGGGACATGACAACAGCTTAAGTGCCTTGTCAATTTTTCCAAAATCACAAAACCGACGGCAGAATTCCTCATGCAAGTCATCTAGTGATTTGCATGAGTATTATGTTATTTTAACTCCATGGCTCAGTGGGTAGAGCGGTCGCCCGGCGATCAAAAGGTTGCAGGTTTGATCCCCGGTCCTGCAGAGAAGCGTGTCGAGGTGTTCCCCTAACTGCTCTGCCCTGTGATAGACTGGCAACCTATACAGGGTGTACCCCGCCTCTCGCCCAATGAGAATGGAGATAGGCTCCAGTTCCCCCGCGACCCGATTTCGGATAAGCGGTTGACAATGGATGGATGGATGGATGGATGGATGGCTTTTATTGAATACCACTTGTCTAATGTATAACTGTACATATTAGATCAGTAGTATTACCAAGGATTGGAATAACTCAGTGGTAAGCTGTCGTCTGGCGATTTGAAGGTTGCAGGTTCGATCCTCGGTCCTCCAGAAAGCATGTTGAGGTGGTGTTGAGCAAGACACCGAACCCCTAACTACTCTCCACATGGTGGCTGCTCACTGCTCCTATACAATAAGTTGGGTTAAATGCAGAGAATCACAAATTTCCCCATGTGGGACTGATAAAGGAAAATTATTATTATTGTTATTATTATTATTATTATGTGTGAACATTAATGACAATCTGTGCTTTTTAAAAAAAAATTACTTTTAGGACTTCACATCCCCGAGTATGCAGATAACCTGAAGAAATCGTGGGTATGGAAAGAGCTATATGATGTGCGGAACATCAGGCCATCCTTCCACAACTACTTTGGCCTGTTTGGTGGGATGATTTACACCGGAATCTTCTACTGGGTTTTTAGAGGCAAGGAGCCCTGGACTCTGAAACATTGTGGTAGGTTACCTGTCCTCTGCTCATGGATCTGTGACCTGACAACCAAGTACAGCCTTGTTTTTGTGTTGACTGAAATGTTTCTATTCCTGCTCTGAACTTGATACAGACAGTTGTTGACTTACAACAGAGTTAGGTTCTGACTAACTGGTCATAAGATGAATTGGAAGTAGGTTGAATAGGTATTGTAATAACAGATAATTGTCAACTTATGAACTATTCAACCTACATTACATCATGAGTCGACACCTATCTGTAATTTTATTCGGAGCAATTTAAACTGCAGTAATAGAATGAAATTGCCAACATTTTAAATAATAGATATAAGGGATCAGAATGTTCTCTGTTGTCAATTCTAAATATTCTCATTTCTACAACAGTAAGACATGTGCAACAAAGACATACTAGGGAAAGAACTGGTAAGCAGTGAGCGTCTGACTTTTGGTCATCCTTGAGTTTCCTAAATTTGGACATATATAATATGTGGAGTTAACTGTAACACTCAAATTTCCCTTCGTGGGACTAATAGAGGAAATTCTTGCCTTATATTAAAGTAATCACCAGGGACCATATTTCTAGACAGGGTGTCTGGTAGTAAATGTGATTAAAGTTGAAGAGCCAATATGACTACTACTAAACAAATCAGTGCCATTACTACCAAAGCAACAGTAAAGCTGCTACTGCTAGTGAAATATTCAATGATAAGTTAAGAGCTAAGCTATACAGTAGTGCTAAAGTGTGTTTGTAAGAATGAGCCAAGTTTATACCACGGCCAGAGGTCCATAGTTAGTGGGTCATCATAATTGGCTAAGCCTCACATGGGTATAGGGGTTAGGTTGGATAAAGTATTCTGGGTTCACTAGTGTCCCCTTCTAGGTCGTCCGGGCCCCTGGGTTAAGTGAAGGGAAAGTATTCTTGCTTCATTCTCCTCTAACGGCCAAGCACTGTGCTTTCCCCACCAGACCATGATGTGTGAAGTAGCTAGGGCTAGTTGTCATGTGACTTGAAGGAGACACATGCTATGGCTTCATTCTTCCTGTCGATTCTTAGGGGGTTATCAAAAAGCGACAGTAATGTGCAACTCGGGGAATTCGGATGGGCAAAAAATGGGCAAAAAACCCCAAACAGAATAAGCCAAGTTTTTGGAAAAAATAAGTGTTGCTGAAAAAAATGAAATCGGCAATGGTTCAAACAGTATAGGATTAATACTCCTGCCTGTGACCCTGCGCAAGGTAATGGTTAAAGAACTGGAGTTTATCCCCAGACGGTGCAGCTGCTCACTGCTCCTATACAATAGGAGGGCTTAGATGCAGAGGGAAAACAGTTGTTGAATGTATGTGGAATGAAAAATAAATAAAGTTTGTTCTTAGATAATTTAAAATTAAAGTATAGAGAAGTAGAGAAATAATGGGGGTAATAATCAAACTAAAGTTAGAAGTTTAGATGTCAGCAGTGCTTTGGAGTACTTCCAGGTCACTCCAAGCACTGGCTCTCTAGCCATATCACAAAATGACATTTTCAGAGATTGGCTCTGTTGTAGTTGTACATATGCATTGATGCAACTACCTTGACCCCAGAAAATGTATATATAAATTATATATTTAATGAACAAAAGAAGAGTGCAGTAATTTTGTATCATTCAAATAGTTACAGTAGTGTAGGAAGGAGCTGTATATCATGGAATTCCATTCTGCACCACAGGGAGAGAGAAAACAGCTTAAAGATCACCACCAACCACCACCACTTTCCCCTATCCATTCTTCACCAAAGTATGCAGATCATGGATTGGCATTTATAACCACTTGAAGACCTACAAGTAGACAACCTATTAGAGAGGACAGTCAAACTTACTTCAAGTGACCACCAATGATGTACATGATGATAATGATGATGATGATGATGATGATAAAATATTACATCATCAAGGAGCCGTACTTTTTCCTCTGAATGTCATAGTGCCGTTTTTTGTATTTGATTATTTTTTTCTCAAAGGACAGCTCTATTGGGCTTGTGTCACCACAACAACAGTAAGTAGAAGAAATCTGTGTGAATAAGACATTTCATCTAAGATTTATCATAATGGGCATGCTGTTTTTATGTTCAGGCCTTGACTCAGCCCAGCTAAAGCCAGCGAAGGATAGCATTCCGATTGAGTACCCTAAGCCTGATGGCAAGCTCAGCTTCGATTTGCTATCCTCTGTGGCCCTTAGTGGCACCAACCATGAAGGTGACCAACCCCCACACCTGACCCTGAAGGATGATAGTATCCCAGTGGCCAGGAATCTGGCCTTATTCGATGGTCCAGAACAACGCTTCTGTCCTGCAGGTAACAACACACACTTTTAGCTCAGACTGAAGATATCACTTTTTTGAGTGATGAAATGTTTCTCAATAAACTTTTTATCCAGTTTAACCAGTTTACATTTTTTTTATATCTGAGCATAGTGTAGTAGTCGTATTGCAGAAGATGAAGTTTGTGCATTTTGTGGGGCAGAAGATGGTAGACAGAGGTGTGTTTGTGTGTTCATATGTGGCAAGTGCCACTAGTCAGTGTGAGTATCTCACTGCTTATATAGGGACCATCACAGATGCTACTGCCTCAGAAAAAAAGTTTCTGTTCAATCTATCACTATCCCTCCCCAGGTGTGTACGAATATGTTCCCATGGAGACTGGAGATGGGATGCGATTGCAGATCAACGCACAGAACTGTGTTCACTGTAAGACATGTGACATCAAAGACCCGAGCCAGAACATCAATTGGGTGGTGCCAGAGGGTAGTGGAGGCCCTGCTTACAACGGAATGTGAATTTCACTTTTTAAAATGGGGATGGAGGAAGGGAGGGTCATATCATGAAGCTACAGATGTAGCAGGGCTGTGGCTTTCTAATGGTCCATTAAGGGTTAGCCTCCAGCTAATGGTTTGTGCCTTCATACAGAGCTTCTCATTTCGTTGGACAAGAACTTTATCGACCAAGTAATAATTAAAAGTTTGGGAACTAATGAGGGGCTTGTTTTCACATGGAAACTGAAGTATTATAAAAAAATTATTTGGGGTGTTTTACAGGCTAAATTTGTTTGAAGTTAAATTGAAATAGATTTCAAAGCTAAACAAGAAAACATGATGATGAGATTGTTAATATGGGCATTGTTTAATCACAGAAGTTGCTATTTTTGTTTGGTTAGATAAATAGGAATACTTTTAGCAACTTGAAAATGTTTTATATGTTTGTTCAAAGCAGATGAAATGGAGGATATATATTATATGCAGGATACTATATATAACTTGGTTATAGTTGATAGAATTGGTCGGTTAATGACAGTTGAGTGTTGTCACTTTATTCTAATGTCTGTAAAAATAAATGAAATTCATGCATCTTGTGTACAGTATTGATGACAAAATAGCCACAACTTTTGACTTTTACCAACTTTTGAAATACTAATTGTAAGTTATGATGCCAAGAAAAAAATCCTGCAGGGTAACAAGGTCACTATGATAGCATGACATTCAGGCCAATTATTTACATGATGCTGGTGGTCTTAATAGGCTAATATAAATCAATAAACCTAGTGTTAGTCACAGAAATGTCACTCCTATGTTCCCTCACTCTTGTGAGTAAGGTGTTGGGCTGTTGTATCCTTGTTCACCACAAGGGCTGGCCAGTGAAAGAAAGCTGTAAACGAGAAGTTAGAAAGCAGGTGAGCAGTAGGCAGCATAAATATTCCCTTTTCACTACTGCACTAAATGCATTACATCATCCTGTGTGAGTTGTGTATGCAGGAAGGCACACACAAGACATACAACAGATTAAAAAGAAAGCAAAAACAAATGTGAAATCCACCACAACAGAAACAAATGTGTACCAAATTTTAATTTTTCATTTCGAAGTCCATGATAACACACATTTATTGGAAAAAAAGTGTGAAAGAAAGAAAACTGTTCAGATAATCCATCCATCCATCCATGATCAACCGCTTATCCGATGTCAGGTCGCGGAGGATCTCAAAGCGTTCCCAGGCCAGTGTGAAGATATAATCCCTCCATCTGGTCCTTGGTCTACCCCGTGGCCTTCTCCCAGCTGGATGTCATTGAAAAACCTCCTTTGGGAGGCAATCAGGTGGCATCCTTACTAGATGCCCGAACCACCTCAACTGGCTCCTTTCTATTTGTAGGACCAGTGGCTCTACTGGGAGTCCCTCACGTATGTCTGAGCTTCTCACCCTGTCTCTAAGGGAGACACCAGACACCCTCCTAAGAAACCTCCTCTCAGCTGCTTGTATCCGTGATCTTGTTCTTTCAGTCATGACCCAGCTTTCATGGCCATAGGAGAGAGTGGGCACAAACATTGACCAGTAGATTGAAAGCTTTGCCTTCTGGCTCAGCTCTCTCTTGGTAACAATGGTTTGGTAAAGGGAGCACAATACTGCTCCAGCAGCTCCAATTCTCTGGTCCAACTCATGCTCCATTCTCCCCTCACTTGAGAACAAGACCCCGAGATACCGAAT
>OMLC01088793.1:0-10500 GCA_900302585.1 Regalecus glesne
ACAGACACACAGACGCACAGACACACAGACACACAGACACACAGACACACACACACACAGACACACACACACAGACACACACACACACACACACACACACACACACACGCACACACACACACACACACACACACACACACACACACACACACACACACACAGACACACAGATACACTCACACAGACGCACACACAGTAGAGTTAGGATGTTGGCTCCCCTTCATTAGAACAATAGTAAGCAGTTCCTGGTATTGTTGAAAGTGTGAAAGGGTAGCATTTGTCCAGGGACATATTTCAAAGCTAGTTGTTTTGTTTGTTTTCTTTCCGTTAATTTGCAGTCAAAGTATGTTACCCGAAAAACTGGCCAAGTGAAGTAGTGCAAGACAACTTGCAGACTTGCACTTTTTGAGACCCCCCATCCCCAAGTTGAGTTACAACAAATCTCTTGGTGTTCCCAGTTTGCAGCTGTGACCACTGGTAACTCACACACAAATGATTTTCACGTAAACTTTTTTGTGCGGCGTTCAAAATAGCATACGGATTGGTGTCAGATTCGAATCTATGCAGCTCATCAAACTGAGCATGGCGAGCTGTTTTGGCGTGTAATCTCTCTTTAATGATCGCAAAGGTTCAATTCACTGTTTGAAATACCAATTGTTGATATCGGAAATCCAGTTTTAACCAGTTAGGATCACCTTCGCTGATGTCAGTAATTTACTTGTTGACATCAGATATTCATATGTTGGTGTCACAAATATATTCATAACGATTGAGAGTTGCAACCGTTTCCCAATTAATTTCAGCGAGAGCTGAGATCTTGGTTTAAATGGCTAGAGTGAATAGTATGATATTGACTGTTGATAGTAGAAATAGATTATTGGTTGAAAAAGTTGAACTCATTTAAAAGCCACTTGCTGGCATCAGAAAAAAATATCTTCTGACATCACAACATCTAGGGATGTAATTCTTGAAATCATACGTGGGATGTCTGCATTTTCAACAAATGACAGGTTAAATGTTTGAAAGTAAACTATTAAACGCATCGTATTCATTTTCTATAATCAAGTAAGGAGATTTAAACTGGTGGAAACTGAATTCGCGATGTAAAAAAGAACGCTAAAACGGCCTGCCGTCTTCATACGTGTAGTCTGTACCTTCCATTAGCTCCGCCCAGGCGGGCCGCCTCAGGAGAGAGGGAATGCTATGGTGAAGCCAGATAGCAACCCCGCTCAGTTGGATTCCCACTCTGCATTTGGATGGAAACAACTGTTTATCGCGTTAAAAGAAGAAAAAAAAACCTTGAGAGGACAAAACCAACAACACAGCATTCAACTGCACCGTTACTACATTAACGGAGACCAACGCGGAGACGATAACTACAGTTGGAAAACTGTTGTCAGCTGAAGGGGGGATTTTGGCGAATTTTCCATTCAATTGATAATTCATTGATCAAGGACCGTTTGTGTGTACGTGTGTTTGTGTGTCTGTGCGTGAGAGTGTCTCTGTGTGAGAGAGTGTCTGTGTGTGTGTGTGTGTGTCCGGAAAACGAGTCAGTCACAGGTTGCTGTTGTCGCTGCTAGTTAGCTGCTCGTTTTGGTTTAACCTCTATCTGTTTGACTGCAACCAAACTGAAAAGAGCTGTCGGAAAAATTTTCCCAATCGCCCCAGTTTACGATTCAATCCACAATGTGTTGTTTACTCGGAGGTGTATCAAGTTGGCCGGCCGGGAGCCTCGGCTGACCAAGCTAAACGTTAGCCAGCGACAGCTCGGGTCGGGCTGGAGTAAGCGGCTGTTTCCACGTATTGACTTTCCGACCTGGATCCTCCGTGTTTGTGTGCGTGTGTGTGTGTGTGTGTCTGTGTGTGTTTATGTGTCTGGTTTTTTTAACCCCGTTTTCCATCGCCGTGTTTGACCGTCTCTTCAAGGGTGGACTTTGAACTCGGGATGTCGTAACTTGGTTCCCCTTAGACCCCTTTTTTACCCCCCTTCCCCCAAAAACACCACCGTTAATTCGACTGCCAGTACATTTCATAACTTGGCTTTGAAAGACTTGGATTTAAGAAGAAAAAAAGTTTCTCTACTCGGGAGCAAACGCGTTTTTTTTCGCCTCCGTGGAAAATGGATGCGGGTATAGAGAAGGAATGCAGCGCCTTGGGAGGGCTCTTCCAGCTCATCATGAACGACATGAAGGTAAAGAAAAGTCTTCTAATGTCCTAGTTTTTAACAATAATATAATTTATTACTGTCTGAATCTCAACTGTTGCTGAAAAATGCGGGGTAAAGGAGGCAGAACGGCAAAGAGGAGGCCGAGTATTACCGGGAAGAATCGCAATGTGAAATTACAAATCATAATGAATGGGATTTATTTCACGGTGTTTCACTAAATGAATCCGAATTGGTTTTCAGCACTATCGAAAAGTCAAATTTCAGGCTGTGAAGACATATAGTCGGTTTGTTTGCGAGCACTGTTTATTCACCGGTGACTGGCTAAAACGTGAAGCGAGTGTGGTTGTCGGGGAGGGGTGGCGACGGCTGATGATGTTGGAGCTCTGGACGCTTTGATGTTTGCAATGCAAGCTACCCTTTGCTATTTGCCCAGCTCTCCCTCTCATTCTCTCCCTTCTACTGCTTTACCACTGTCATATGGCCACCATTGTCCATGCGAACCCAGGTGAATGCCCATGAACCCGATCTGTCTTACTATACCTCTGGGATTACTTTCAAATAGCGGAGGGACCCCCAGGAGTCCATGGAGGGTTACCCGGGGCATCCCCAAGCAAAATAAAAATAGACCTACTTCAGATTTTTTTCCAGATGAGTGAACTTTTACATGAATGTCCTGCATCTAAGACCAGTGCTTTGGAATTGTTTAATTCCTGATTGATGTGAATGTAGGGCAACATTATATTCTTGAAATTGGTTGACCAACTTGGCAGATAATTCTATCCTTATTAAGACTGCTATAACTAACTGAGTTTTCATATGATTGAATGATTCCTCCATGGATTTCAAACATTATGCTCTTGTGGTCCCTTTACAATTTTAATATTGGAAGGGCCTTTTAAGAGAGGGGGTTTTAGCATTAGAAATGAGCAACAGCACACTGTCATGACAAGGCCTGACCAAACAAAATGCCAGTCATGTGCTTTGTACATTTTGTCAAATGCAATAGGAGAAAACGAAACTGAATGGGTCCATCTTAACAAGGAGTTATATTGAGGAAATAAGTGTGGGCGTTTATTCTGGAAGAACAGCCAGTCTTGCTAAGTAAACAAGGGGAATTACCTGACTAAATTTGAATAGGCCTCACCTGGCCTGAAACGGTCTACTTGAGACTGCAGATTAAATTTAAGGTACTGAAGTGATTAGACATTGAGATAGCGCACTTTTGACCCCCCCCCCAAAAAAAAACGAACCAAAACTTGACTTTTGACCATATGGAAAAGTCAATGGTCCCCACTCCATCCAAAAATATGTCTGGTCAAGACTAGAGCTTAGAGCTGTTTGGTGAGAAATACCTGTTTTTCCACTATTGTGCCGAGTCTGTCATGTGGCCACTGCAGCATGCCAGTGAGGAGTCGTGTACATTGTTATAGTTTGTGTTGCCATCAGCATTGGAGCTGAAATCAGGGCTAGGATGTCCCTGAGGAATACCACAATGACAACGATGAATTATGAAATGCTGGTGTGCCAGTGTCCCCTCCACTGACTATGATGCAAATTCACACAGTTTTGTGATCATAAAAGACAAACTCCTACCCCTTGCATTGTGTAGTATGTAGTAATAGCGTCGAAGAACATCAAGATTGGTATCAGATGTGGCTTAACTGGATGAGATGAGTGTAAAAATAACCTTTGAATACTGATGCCATCAAGCTCTCCCGTAGGCACTACCTGGCCACATTCTACACAGTTCTCAAATAGTATGTAAAATCCATAAATGAGCACAGTTTAGAGCCACCCCACACCAATTTGTTTGCTATTGGAAATATGTATTGGAATGGGTTCCTTTGCTCGGGACCATTTTGCCGTGCTGTCAAATTTACAAAAAGTTCTACGCTTAATCTTTGTCACTGAGTCTGGAACAATCATGTCATCTGCCATGTTGAACCAACAACGGAACCACATCTGCCTTGATGCCATCACAAGATGATCCACACAGGATGGAACTGAATCACTGCAGTGAAATATTGTTTTATTTGTGTGAGAAGGGTTAAAGGGACTTCCTGAATTCAGCTTGGTGTAGACAGGAATTTATCGGAGTCAAGTCAAACATCAGATGAGGAAAAACTCTTTTAAAAAACATCTTTAATGGGGAGAAAAACTATGAAGAAACCCAAGGGAGGGATCTCTCTCCTTAGAAAGCCAGTATGATGAACTTTGAAGGGTAGCTCAATATATGACTGTGCGTGCAAGGAAACAATGAGCCAGGTATCACAGGCCCAACCCCATCATAGTCATACATTAATGTATGACTATGAGGCCGTCAGTGAGGCCAACAAGTTAAGTCAGTTTCTTTGTCAGTCAGCCCTTTACATTCAAACATGGTGTGAACACTTATTCCTAAATTTAGCTGGTTAGCCAAATTTAGTAATAAGTGTTTACACCATGTGATTTGGTCAGTCAGTTTACCAGACCACAAGTGTCAATGTATTTGCAGAGTAGCTCAGCTGTTCTCTTTGGGTCAAAGTGGTACCACCCTACCCTGACCCCATCTCTCTCGTCTCCCATTTCTCATGTACTTTTCTCCCCCCTCTCCAACACTCCACTCTAGTGATTTGAATCCTATTTACATGCTATCATTGTAGACCTGAAATTAGACTACCGTAGGTATCCAACAGAATTTCATCACAACAATGACATTACCAATGGCCCTAACTTAACAACAATCATAACTGTGGTTGGCTTAGACCATTTAGACCTTTCATCTGAAAATAAGAAAAGTATTGATCATCAGCACATTTTATGTGATAGGCTGCATCTGATTGATCTAGTGATGTGGGCAAATGACAATCAGCTCATCAGGCAGGTGTTCTGGTTCCATATTAGTGTGAACATTCTCTGATTGGCTGGCTCCTGTGATGTTTGCTTGGTCAAGTCAAAGATTTACGCATTGGGCCTCCGGTGGCGTAAGGGGGTTAAGGCACTTTTCCTCGGATCTCTGTGTCATGCAGTTGGGTGTTTGAATCCCAGCTGCACTGTTTTCAACCAGGGCTAGAAGTCCATAGTTTGTGGGGTATAAGAGAGATAAGTCTCACATGGGTATAAGGCTTGGATTGGATAAAGGATTCTAGGTTCGCCTCCCCCTCTGGGTTGTCCGGGCGCTTGCGGTTAAGTGAATGGAAAGTACTCTTGCTTCGATGTCTTCTGACGGCCAAGCACTGGGCTTTCCCCGTGAGACTGTGGTGTGTAAATTTACGAGGGCTAGTTGTCATGTGACTTGGTGGAGACACATGCTATGGGTTTATCCGTCCCGTCAACTCTCTGAGCAAGGGTGCTCACACATTTGTAGCATGCGAGCTACTTATAAGATGACCAAGTCAAAATGATCTACGGGTACTCAATATGTCGATCGCGATTTACCAGTCGTTTGCAAAGATAGTATGTGATATACCATATATCAATTCATATATGGTATATCAATCGGGTGACTGGATGGATAATAGGCTGACGTCTATCTTTTTAAAGCCATGCTATCTACCCACACTACCTTTGTGATCGACTGGTAGATCACGATTGGCCTATTGAGCACCCCTGCTCTAGAGGGGCATTGCAAGTGATGGATCCACTAATAGGCAACTCAGGGAGTTAGTGGGGAAAAAATAGGGGGAAATTACACATTACTAAGGTTTTAGTACCTATGACCTTCCTTAGGTTTGAACAGTGCAACTGAAAACAGTTGTTAGTATACCACTTGCTGGTTGCTTGAAGAATTTGGTATGGACTCGATGTACAAACTTGGAAAACAATTTAGTAATGATTTGTGCAACCCTATTCAGAGAGCTGCATCTTGGGGGTCATTGCTTGATGACCTGCAAATACGCTTGTGAACATACCTGTGGGAGTCTTTTGAGATAGATGCTCCAAGTTGAGGTGGAATGTTTCAAATTGGTATTTAATGCGAGTGACCAGAATAATGAGATGATTCTGGATGAGGGGATGCTAAGGTTCGTCTTAGAGAGATGAGTTTTCATATGATTTTAATACATGGATTTGCTCTACAGTTCTAACTTGAGTGGGAAGGACAATCCATACCGGGAACCAGTAGGGGAGGTGGGGTTGGAGCTCTACTCAACTCCCTCCACCGGTGTGGTTTATCTCTCTTTCTAATCTCCTGTCTCCCTTTCTCACCCTCTCATCCCTTTCCCAATGAGTCCTTTTTGTCATGTATCTTCTCTTTTGCCCATTTCTATCTCTTATTCTCTCTCTCTCAGCTATATAATACCCCTACTTCTTCGTTTCTGGTAAAGTACACAGGAAAGGAAAAGCAAACCGTAAAATGTGTAATTATCATTAAATTCCCACCATCAAAATGGTAAACACGCTCGTCAGCTGTTTAGTCAATGTAAAATTCACTATGTTGAGAGAGAGAGAGAGATACTGAAATATAACTCTCATATCATCCATATTCAGCAAGCCATTTACACAAAAAATCTTTCCAAAGTTTCATTCCAATTCAATTCGAGCAATGATTTTCTTCCGTTGGTAACCTCCTGGATGTTGAACCCCCCTATTTCCTCAGCCATACCAAGACAAGAAAAAACCCCTTCAAAATCAGATGGAAAGTCATTAAGCATAACTCCTCTATGCTCTTTGGTCCTTGGGAAACCTCTTTATGTTTAGAAGGATAAAATGCAGTTTCATCCCCATCTAATGGTGTTACCTCACATTCTTCATCAGTTGACTCCCAACACTTTCATAGCTTTGCACTCATATTGTCCCTTAACAGAGATCTTCTGTTTGCCTGTCTTGTTTGGTAAACCTTACTATTGCTTAGACACACCTTCATCCATCATATAATATGAGTTTGCTGTTGTAACACTGCAAATTTCCCCCAATGGAACTTATAAAGGAATATCTTATCTGGTCTTTGCTGAACACACATTCCACATTTTGACAGTGGCTTTCCTTACTTTTGTTACATTTTAGTACCCCAGTCTGTTTGGGCATTTCTAAAGCCCCTCTGGTAAGGCTATATCCTTCATCAACTACTTTATGCCCATATTTAACAACTTTATATGTATTCTTAGTTAGAACCTATGTCCTTTATTTCCCACTGGTCTGGCCACTCCACTCAACAGCCCCATTCTGGTCGTTTGGACCCAGTTTGCTGTTTTCAAGCCGGTTCTGTTCCTCTAAACCCACCCTCTTGGCTGTCTTGGGTGATGCAAACAGTCTCCGGGCAAGCCTTAATCAGCTGTCCCTTTTTATCATAGCCAAAACATTTACCAGCTTTTGCTGTTGCATGTGGAATAAACTTGAAATCCTCAACAGTCACTTTGAACTCACTCATTTTGTTAAGAACCATGTTAACAACATGCCCATATGATATAGTGTGTTGTAAGTCAGAAATCTTGCATCCCGATGCCAATCTTCTCATTCAGGAAACAACCTTTGCAAATCTTGACAGTTCCCTGACCATTGCATAGTTGCTAATAATAGTGACATATTAGACAATAGTACCTTCTCCTCAGAGAGGTAAGGAGTATTCCCGACAAACATTCCGTACACTCGGATGCTGTTTGTGACCACATGCTGCACCATGTCGACCTCTTCTCGGTAGCTTGGTAAATGTGTGGCATTCATGTAAAGCGCTTTGAGTGGTCGTTAGACTAGAAAAGCGCTATATAAGAACAAGTCCATTTCCCATTCCAGGAAAGGCCCCATAGTGCCGCAGACTTAGTACTACAGGGACCAATGACTTCAGCAACAGCCAAATCACAGTCTTCCATAGAACAAGGGAAACTTGGCGACATCTTCATGTCATGATTCCTAGTTTGCTTTGTGAACGTTTGCGATGCCACTCTCGAGCGAAACGCCATTTGGCCCCAGTAAGCACCCCATAAAAACTCCCTACAACCTCCAAGACATCCCCAAGTGCAGTAAACTCTAACAATCCTGAACATGTTTTACCTCAAAAATTTACTCCAAAAATCCCCACAGTAAATCAGAAAAAAGTACACTCGCAACTGCTGTCACAAAAGTAGTCTCAAAAATCAATATTTTTCCAAGAGGATCAATTTTATTTTAGAGTTCTGAGATTATTGAGCAAAAAATGTTTTGATCCATTTGGGTATTGGTTGCCTGGAGCCTCTATGTGAGTACTCTGATTTATATCTCTATCCCTTGTCAGGGACTTGGATAATTCACAGAGCTGACTGCAGAGTTGATGAAGACATTTGGAGGAATCTCAAAATGTCCTATTTCTTTAAATTTATGTCCAGATGCTCTGGCTCAAATCATTTTGAGACTAAGGTATAGTATTCAGTCTGTCAACTCATTGACATTTCTGTCAGCAATACCTAAGATGTAGAAAGAATGTGTCTAATCTGTTTTGAACTGTAATTTTCTTGGATGTTTACCAAATGGCCTGGTTTTGCAACCATTGCCTTTCTTCTATAGGCAGTTAGTTTAGAAACTATCACATTGCTGGCGTAATGGGCCCGGTCAGTTCCTCTAAACGACATATTGCAGGTTTACAATTCCATTGAGGAGATTGTGGGTTTTTCTGGACCAGTATTATAAACTAAGCTTAGAACTGTGGCCCAGTTGTTGCTATCTTCAGTGTTTTCAGAAGTATTCATATTGGTTATAATACTGTTCTATGGCAACCTCTGTTTTTTTGTATTTATTTCTTAGAATTATTTTCTTATCTTGTCTTCCACTCTTCAATTGATTTCTTCAATGTATGATTTTTTTCGTCACTTTCCTATGATTTTAATATACATTTGGCAATGATGGTTGAATTGTAACTCATTGGTTTTTCTTCAACTCCCTGTGTGAATATTGGATGATTTTGTGTTGGTGATTACCTATTGTTGTTTTGTGCCTTTGTATAAGAAAACTAAATCCTTGATGCTTTTACACGAGATGGGGATGCTGCATTTTGTGGGTTTGTATGCACGTTTCTCAATGTGTATGTCATGCATAATTTGTGGCCTTATGTCCTGGTATATTATCAATATGGCAGAAAATCAGCAGAAGCACCCCACCATCTGCCACAATGCACAGAGCGGTCTCACAATTTTTTTTCAGTCTCACTTCCAACACAGCCTGTAAACACATGCATATGCATGTACCAAGTCATGTTTAATTAAGTAGAATCTATGTAAAACTGTTACCTCAAGGCATTAATAATAGCTCTCTCGTACACACAGAATGTCTCTGGTTCAGATACTATGTACATTCATATTGATTCATCTTCAAAGACCGCATTTTGAATATTTAAGCTTGTTGAAGTCCAGGTCTATTGTCTCTCAGAGATCTAACTTCTAAGAAATGAAGAAACGCACCACACTGTAGATACTTTAGTTCTGATAAACTTTAATAGCTGTCATTCAACACAAGATTTGAAAGAAATCCTGTTGCATTCATAAGGTTCCATTTCATAGTTCGAATACACCTCATCTTGACGGAGAGACAGACAGGCATACAGAGACACATACACTGGTGAGATTACAAGCCCACAACCTCCCACAGTCATCCCCTCCTCTCTTCTCCCCTATCCATCTGGCAATTCATTCATCAGTCTGTCCCCCTGCTCTAGCAAGAACCTTGGTGTCTTTGGTCACCCAACCCATTTACTTCTCTCTACACTCTATCGCTTTAATCTTCTGATATGCATGGACTTGCTCTCCTCTACACCCCCCCCATCTGAAACGCTCTGTCTGTTCTTCTTTTGCTCTCTCTCCCTCTTGCTCACTCCCTGTCTTGTGTCCTGCTTGTTCTGTGAAGCATGGCTGTACTACCAGTGGCAGACATGGTGTGCTGGTTAGCATGTGGCTAGCAGCGAAGAGTTAAAGGATTCTGATGATATTCACAGAGCTTTGTTGTTCCACGAGGAACCAATTTGTGAGACAGAGGGAGAAAGGGAGTGAACTGCAGCCTGGCTACCTGTGTATACACGTCTTGGCTCCAGTGTGATGCTTTCAAGGTGATCTGGAAGGGTGAAATAGAAAGCATAGAGCTCTTAGCAGTTAAGAGGGGGCCAGCTCACACGTCTGCATGTGTGTGTCTGAGTGGGCGAGTGAGAGAGAACTGCATGCCAGTATTGAATAGTTGGATTTAGGCTATTGTAACAAGTGTTGTGAATATAATTACTGGTTTAAACTGGTGGCTGTCTGCATGTAAAGACAGAATGAAATTAGGGTTGTTTTGTGGCAAGTACTGTGAAGGAGGTAGGCAACACAAACACTAATATGGAGAGAAATATCAGAAGTTGGCAGTAATACTGAGCAATGTACAATCAAGTATAAAAGAAAACTTAAGTCACTGATAGG
>OMLC01088800.1:0-12838 GCA_900302585.1 Regalecus glesne
AACATAACCAACTATATCCTAATTTGTAAATGTATGTTTGTATGCACACGTGTGTTTCTGTGAATGATGTTTAAATGACTGTTGGTTTTTGAAGGGATAGACAGACAAGAGATTTGCTAAGTCCAAGTTTTACCGTAACGTGTATGAGAGAGAGAGAGAGAGAGAGAGAGAGAGAGAGAGAGAGAGAGAGAGAGAGACAGAGAGAGAGAGAGAGAGAGAGAGAGAGAGAGAGACCCAACATACCCACACCTCTGCTAGTAAAACTGAGACTTCACATGACATTGGGGGAGGGGGAACAGAACTTTTTTGGAATAATTTTTCTCGCGCCATGGGGGTGGAGGAAAATATGGTTCCTGTGAGAACATTGATAGTCCACACAGAGCAGAAGTAAAGAGCAGACATATAAAAGCCTGCACAGCGGCTTCCAAACTCTTTCTCTTGGTGCTTGTTCTGTGTGCTCTGTCTCAGCTGTGGGTGACCTCTAAACAAGGCTTCACTACCAATGAGGCTTTTGCACAGCTCTTTGACACTGAAAGTGACCGAGAGGAGAATATCGAGGAGGACCCTGATCATGAGGTATCCCCCTCTGATGAGAATGAGTCTTTACCCTCCGGTTGACTCTCAACCACTAGCAGACACTTTGCCTTTCAAAAAACGTAAAGTTATTATGGTCCCTCCCCCTATCGAGCGACACAGACTTAGTGCTGGTAATGTCTTCAACATGGCTCCAGGCCCCACCAGATGTGCTGTCAGCCATGTTGAAAACATAAAATCATCATCTGAGCTCTTCGTGACACCATCAGTTGAAAATGATGTAGTTTAGCTGACAAACTTGGAGGGGAGGTACATGTATGGGGACATTTGGAAAGACTTGGATGTGACCCACTTGCAGGCCTACATCGGATTGTCCCTTTGAGCTATTTACAACCCCAAATGATAGGAAAATAGAGCCTGTGATTAAGAAATACTAGAATTACCCTCCAAGTCAAAACATTGGATTCATTTTGACGTAAAACTGTGAAAAGTAATGTCGCTTCAGTTTTAGTTTGAGTGTGATATATTAAATCATACATTTACCCAGTGTTGACTCCCTGCAGGGTGTTTGTCACAGCTCAGCCAATGGTGCGTGGCCCTGTGAGAAGAAAAAAAAAGATCGACCTTGTGGACTTGTCAAGGTTCATGTATTTCTCCCCATTGGTTCCTATTAGCAGACGTGAGAAAAAGCAGCTCGAGTGGCTGATCTGCTCAGAGAGACAGAAGTGCTGCACCATTTTATGCCAAAATGACAAACGTCAACATGAAGTGTCCGCCGGTTTTTAGTGTTCACATTAGCCACAGGACTATAAGTAAAACTGAAGTATGGTTTGGTAAACTAGCAACATCTGGCAACAACTGGTAAACCCCATGACAGAAGGAAATTTGCAGTGTGTTATTTCAAGAAAGATAAACTGTATCAGTACCGAGATCCAGTGGGTTTGAACCCGCAACATCTGGCTTATCAGTTCCTGAAGCACACGCTGTACCACTGAGCTAGCACAGCCCCCCTCCCTCCTTGAAACTTAATCAAGTTTGCGATAACCAATTAAGTTAACAGCCCCACGTAGTGGCAAACCCATGCCATGTCAGAGGGTTCTGTATGACTATGGCTCGTAAAGGCTCACAGTACTGCAGACATGCACACTTCCCAAAGTTGCAATAGCATATCAGCATGTCCACCAGGTCTGCAGGACAGTGCATATTGACACTGATCGTGGGTGGCAGGGAAGGTTTGCCACAGTGAGGCACTGCAGAAAGTCAAACATTAGTGGAGACTAACGTGTTTACATTCCACTCACCACACAGAATGAAAAACAGAAACACAAATCAGAACAAGACAAACAGTAGCTACATTCAGAGGGTTTCACACCTCGTTTTGTTATCGATCACTGTGTTGGAAATGTCCGTGTTTCCCTTTTCAGATTCCTGCTGTGCTGTTCCGGTGATTTTATTATTGACTATAAATTAATCTCTTCACTCTGAGGCACACACGAGCACAATGTTCAAGTATGTAGGAAAAGACCTACCTGTGGGCCGTCATCAAAAATTGTGCGGAGGCTTCCAAAGACACCAAAGCTTAAGCATGCAAGTAATCTGATGTGACAGCCAGGGCCAAAAGAAGTAACAGGATCTCTATATGAGTGTAAGAGAGAGAGAGAGAGAGAGTGAAATATCCACAGGACATTGGACGTAGCTTATAGATGATTATAGATGTAAACAGACACATTTTTGCACAGCACTTTTGTAGTCGAGCAACCACTCAAAACGCTTTACAATGGATGCCTCATGTTTATCCAAGCAAGAGCAGATGCTCTTTCCCGACGCCCTGGGGTGGGATCAAACCTCCGACATCCAGCTTGGAGATGTGTGCTCTAAATGCTGAGCCACAACGGCGTGTCAAATGAAATGTATGAACCCTGCAATTCAGATAGGGGAATTTAGTTCAGAATTGGGGATATCTGACTTTTTCCACTGATAACATGGCTTGCTACCTTTGGAAGCATGTTTCAGACAGTGATGTGTGAGTGATAAGTTGCATATCCGGAGGGCACAACTCGCTCTGCTCGCCTGTTGTCAGTGAGAGTTGCTCCTCTTGGATCACTCTTTGTAATATGTATGGCATGTCTTAATTGTACTTCACTGCAATTATCATGGCACCAGAGGGGGAAAACAGTGAGGGACAGGTAGCAGACATCCATTTGGCTCATCATCCGTCCTTTTCTCTTGAGAAATGTTTCTATTCCGGGTTTTTGAGATGAGGATTTATGTTATAATAATTACAATGTGTGGAAGAAGGCATGGTTTGATCCTTAACCAAATTATATGATGGTGGTATCTACAGATCAGTTTTGATCAGAGATCAGACAAGGAACAGAGCAACGGAGGGGCTGGGGGCATATTGTGTAAATGTGCCATGTGACTGTGTTACTGTCACACAACTTTCATTAGAGATATACACACTATTACTCTATATGATATTTCTACACAAAGTATCATAGTAGCAGAGTGGCGCAGTGGTTAGCACTGTTACCTCACGGCAAAAAGGTCTTAGGTTCGAATCTCATCTCAGGTCCTTTCTGTGTGGTTTGCATGTTCTCCTCGTGTCTGTGTGGGTTTATTCCGGGTGCTCTATGTTCCTCCCATCTTAAAAAAAGACATGCAGGTTAGGGTTAATACTCCTGCCTGTGCCCCTGTGCATGGCAGTAGGAGAAAGAACCGGAGTTGTTCCCCAGGCACTGCAGCTGCTCACTGCTCCTATACAACAGGATGGGTTGAATGCAGAGAACACATGTCATTCTATGTACGTACAATGACAAATGAATAAAGTCTCTTCCATATTTCTGAGTGTCTTGAGATTTGCAGAAACATATTCCAAAAATATGTCAGACAAGCTCCCCACAGCCTTGCAGTGAAAATCACTACAAACACTTCATACCTTTATCTCCACATTGTCATCCAGTCATTTGCACAGTTTCATCATATGTTTTGTCATTTTGTCAAATTGGAATAGATAGCAAGAGTTGGGACATAAATCATCTTAACCCTTATTATCAAGACAGTCTTCCATAAGGAAGCAGTGGTTGCTGCTGGCTGTAGCATATGCATATGCATAACAGAACCTTTAATGTATATCCAACAAATATATATTTTCTAAAAATAAGCTATTTTTCCCCCACAGCAGGATTAAAAGCAATCAAATTTAAGTAGCTCCTTGCTACAAATCATCCAAATGCGTTTTTGTCCATGATCAGCAAGAAGCACTGATATTAATGATGCTGGAACTGCAGCTTTCACAGGGTCTGCACAACCACCATGTTGCTCCAGTTCATCATGGGACAATGCATGTTACTGCGTGAACACGGAGCTCGGAGAGGGCGGAACAAGAGACCCCAGTGGGTAGGGCAGCCTGACAGGAAGCCTGCTGTCAGCACTAATATGTATCACCGACAGGACTGCTCTGTAGCTGCAGATCCACAGGGAAATCACAAGGTGGAAACATAGGGTGAAATAACTTCAGGGATCATGAGGATGGCTCGGTACGAGCAGATCCCCAGTTTCATCCCAGGGTAAAGCTAAAGGCAATTTCCACTCCTTTACAGGTTATTCGGACCAACCGCTGCTTAAGTTGAATGAGAACATCAACAGGTCGTGTGGACAATGCGGTTCATGGTGTAGGAGGAGTACTCCGCACTGGTGGGGCATTTTCAGGTGTGGACTTTCATGAGTGGAGGGGGATCTGCAAAATGGGAGGGGTGGAATAGGTGGGCATTTCTATGTATTTTGTCTAAAAACAAAACCCACACAAAACTGTCAAACCTATTACTAATGGTCATTTCCTATACTTTCTGTATTATGCTTTGGGGTTTGATCAATAAACTTTTTTGGGGGGGAAATGTGTCCTGGTTTGGAAGACTTTCAGCAGAATCCTAGAGCCTGCCACTGTCCGATGGATGGAAACAGACTGTGGTCTTATCACTTTGGGAGATCTGAATACAGAAAGAGATGTTTTGGCCAAAACACAAAAGACTGAAGATCCTTTGTTTTTCTCTCTCTTTTGAGAATAGCAAAAAGTCCACCGTGCTATCTGTCCGCAGTGCCTCTGTTGACTCACAAAACTCCACTGATAAGGAGAAAAAAAACCCTCCCTGTGATGAATAAACATGACAGGCTATCTGTGAGCAGCAAGTGTTGTGTATTATCAGTGTCCTTTAAGGGTGGCACCGCGGCTATAAAAGAAGCCAGGCTGTGAGTCTGCAGTGGAACAATGCAGTCAGCTGCTCCTGACACATCAAGACAAAAGCAGGCTCACATAAAGGCCTTGCTCATTGGCCGGTCCAATGCTCAACAGGGATGCCCGTGTACCTAAACCTAACATTGCTCGGTTTCCCCTTCACTATCCAAAACTATATTTACACATCCCTCGCTCAAACGCTGTGTCCAGATGAACCGATTCAACTTCGTGGGACGTTACATTTACTATCTAAATACAAGAGTGAACATGTTATAGTTCGGGATGCTTTGCTTTTGTTTGCCTTTAGTTCAGGGAATGTGATCTTTCAGACCTCTGTAAGGTGAATGGACTTGTTCTTGTGAAGCCCTTTTCTGGTCTCGCGACCAACCCAAAGCCCTCTACGATGCACTTCATCCATGTATCATACACCTACGCTAACCACACCTGAGAGCACACGCGTTCTCACTGTTCAGTAATCAAGGGCCTGTGGGGGTTCAGCGGTAGAGCGCGTGCCTCCAAGTCAGACGTAGCGGGTTCGATCCCACCCCAGGGTGTCAGGAAAAAGGCGTCCGGCCTAAATCCCCCACGCTCGGTAAATGTGAGGCATATGATGTAAAGCTGTCTGAGTGGTCACCAGACTATTGAAGTGCTATGTAAAAATGAGCACATTCATCATTTAAGTTGTCCGTTGACACGCAGTCAGTTTCTGACTATATGCTATGTTCTTGTTTGCTATGCAGAGACAATGCCAATCGTAATCTTAATCTAAAGAGACCTCAGTAGACTATAAATAAAGTTAATTCAATCAGTAAAATGTAAACAACTGCATGTGCCTTCTTCTTGTTGTTGTCATGAGGACCATTCCACACAAAGTGACAACTAACACCAACATCTGTGCCATTCTGTTAGATGGAAATCCATCTCCATTTAAATGCAAGTTTACAGATGTGTAAAGTGATACAACTCAGTATCTATAGACCTGGTAAGCTGCATTATCTCTATACTAGTTCATCATCCTACATCCATCAAACTATTTTCCCAGATTGATATGCAGGCACAAAGCCTTTGTGGCCACAGAACAATAGGAAATGCGCGGGAGGCCCGTTTGTGTCACATGTGCTGCCTTTGATTAACATTCTAGGCTTGTTCGTGCAGCAGGATGTCAGGGCAAAGCAAGTATAGCCCAAAATGAATTAGAGTAATATAAGGAGATCATAAATGTTCTTATGAAGAGGGATAAAAATGAAAAATAAAATCTTGCATGGGGGGGCCACTATATGGTAATGGGAGTCATCTGCTATTGTTAAGGAAGCCCACATTGACAAGCCTGTCACCAATTTAACATCCCTTTGTGTGGTTTGAGAAAACTTCAACTGATTAATGGATGGAGAACTAATCAAAGCTGTTATACAACAGAAATCAATTTTTTATTGCATAAATTGTGTTTTATCCTGTATACACATCCACTGCATGTCTGTCCATCTTGGGAGAGAGATCCCTCCTCTATTGCGCTTCCTGAAGTTCCTAATTTTTCTTCCTGTTAAAGTGTCTTATAAGGCAGTTGTTCCTTATCTGATGCGAGGGTCTAAGGACAGGATGTTGTGTAAAGCCCGTGTTGTGTAAAGTTGTGTAAAGAGGCAAATTTGTGATAAAGGCTATACAAATAAAATTGACTTGACTTGACTATAGATCATATTAATCCCTAAAATACTGAGTGACGTATTTAGCCATCAGGTACGACCTGTGAATTTGGCAGGCTCACAACTATTTATTTTGTAGCATCAGGCTCACACATAAATTATGAATTATTAGCCTTTGCAGAATGTGTCTTAGATTTAGACTGCGGGACAAACCTGTAGGTAGATCTACCTGTGGGTTTCATCACGTAATACTGCAACAGTCAGACCTCCTTGATGAAAGAAAAAATCCAATTAGTTGCAGAATTCCCATAGTGCCAAAGTTAAATGAGAAGAAGAATGAGGTCTCTCACCCGTACTCCAGTCAGATGTTGAGATAGCTTTGCCAAATGGTGTCATTGTAGCTCTTTCTACACAGCTGATGATGTTAAGGGACCTTTTCTTTCTGCGTGACACTGTTGCACTCATGTTAGTCAGCCATTCTGGGTAAACAGCCTCAAAGACCAGAATACACATGGGCTTACTGATTAAGAACCTGCAGTATAGCATTGGACTTAAAGTGACTACTTGTAATGCAACAAAACATATGAAATAGGACTTCACCCATCAAATTATGAATTGATATGATATTTTCAGATGGACCAGTGGAATAAACCAGTATAATTCTTAACCCACCTGTAACTGTTGTCCGTTTGTAAGACTAGGAGTGGGGGAGGAGTTGTTATTCACCTCACCATTATGGGTGCATTAAAATGTGATCAACTGTTCTTCTTTTAGCTTGTTCCCTATTTTTCAGCAGTTGCCAAAATGGACTTTATAGTTTCAATCAGTACTGTATAAGAACAAGTCCATTTACTATTTACTTTGTGAGTGCAATGGTGGCCATTGTTAACCCAAGCCTTGACTAATCTGGTATGGCCTTGTCAATTCTTATACTGATTTGGCAAAATTTGATGTCAGATGCCATTCCTGACACAACCACTAACCTTATGGCAAAAGGTGATCTATGCTTACTGGTTCAAAAATAAAGTTCCCATTTGAACTCTGCCCATTTCTGCTGTTATCTCTAACTCTCTGTCTCTCTCCTTCCCCCACACTCTCACTTCTGCTCTATCGTTCTCCTCAGGCCTAGAAAATTAATTACCATTTGACACCTAGTCTAAGCAAAAGCTATAAATTTAAATACTTTAAGTCCCATAAGGATGAAGGTTAAAAATATTGCATATGAAATCCAAAAATGAATATCACTCTTTTGAGTATCACTTTCCACAATTTTGAATACGTCTGACAAGTTTTCAATACATGCTTGGTAATAACAGTCACCATTTTTCTTCTTCTTCTTCTTTCAGCTTGTTTCATTTCTCAGGGTTCACCACAGTTTCACATTTTACACTTTCCAACCGGGACCTGTGAGGGTACAGCAGCAAATGGTCAACCCAGGCCTCGACACATCCCATATGGAATCTCTACTGATATGGTCAATGTGTAGTCAAAAGTCATTATTATCATTATTTATCATTTATTATTATTATTACTATTGACATTTGTTTCTGATGACACAACATGCCCCTCCAAATCCTCATGTTGCTGTGAAAACTTGGTGTTCCCCATCCCCCCACTCCACATGGTTGCTAATGCATCAAGTGTGACAGTTGAAGACAATGTGTCATCTGCATTAACATGATTCCAGCTCTTTCTCAATCATATGCTGCTTTGGTCAACAACAAAAGAACTACGACAATCACCTCGTAACATCACCTGCTTTACTAACGGAGCTCACAAGCTCCAAGACAGCGAATCGGACTTCAAGTATATTCGATTCTGCCCACTGTGCGTTTATGATCGGCGTCACTTGAGCAGTGCACTAGACGAGGTAAACTCGAAGAGCAAATTTACAGTCGAGAATTTGAGCATAATGTCTGACTGAGACATCAGGTTTATATAATACACCTGAACAAGCCTGAATAAAGAAGACAATAGATGGCACCTTTACACATCGAAGGCGATGTCTTTGTCATCTTATTCCCTCCTCTCTTGTCTTTTTATAAAATATTCTGTGTGCACCGTTTGAGGCTGGCACCGTTGCGATTTGGCTGTGCTTGTACAATGACAATAAAGTTCTTGAATCTTGAACGTTTGTTTGGCACATGGGAACTAATCATTTTCGCTTATTTGGGACCATGTGACCGTTTTTTTGGAGGGGGAGAGGGAGGAAGAGGGAGGGTGTCGCATCTTTCCTTGAGAATCGTTAAGAACACGCTCCGGGATTCAACAGCTGCTCAGTGAAGATCAGCCCTTAAAAAAATAAAAACAAATAAAAGAAAAGATGATTCACACTCCTTAACAACTCGATAGGTGAGCTGACGAGCCGCAGGCGTTATGAAAAGAAGACGCTACTCGTACACAGACACCACTTAGTCAGCGGGTAGCGCCACTAAGTTAATACGGAAATCGTGAATTGGTCGGTGTCGGTGGTAAGTTTGTGCAGTTCGGAATGTGCCTTGTTAGCGGTTGTCGTTTAAAAAACGCCGGCCGATCGGTTCACGGCGCCACAACGTCAAGTCTGCCTTTTACCGCATGTGGCGGACGTTATCTTTAATTAACGCTGTAAAGGGAAAGAAATGGAAATGTCCTCCGTTTATCGTAACCGCCTGCCTTTTTGCGTGTCCATCGGTAAGTGGGTTAAACCACCGCAACCTATTGTCAATAACTTATCTGATTTCTGTTCAGCGGTATTTTTTTCAACAATAGCGCCGGAAGTCGTCTCGTAGTAGTTGTGATTTTATACTAATAACATTGAGGTTGCTTTGTTTACGCTTGGAAAAAAAGAAAGGTTTGTCCCTTGTTTATTATACACAAATAGAAATGTACTAGCCATTCATTGATGAATGGACTATTAATTTAGCTTAAACCTGCTAACCTAAATAGCTTTTATTACAACGATTGACCTACGTCGGTCTTTTTTTCCATAAGAAGGGAGATTAAGTTGTGATTTTCTACGTGGGTCCCAACTTGCGTGAATAACAAGTGGCTAACGCTAACCTTTAGCCTCTACCATTCAATGCATGTGCTGGAGTACAAGCTTGGGTCTTATTGTCAGCAGCCTATCCTCACCTGTACTGAAATAGCGCCTCATGAAAGGGAATACAGACATTAAAAGATAAGCTAAACACAGTTTTTGGGGTGCGACTGAGTATTCAAATGTGTTAATGTACTTTCATAAAGTATTATTGACGTAGGTTTAGGTTTTTTTATATAATTGAGAACCGTAACAATTAATTTATTGCAGATATTAATAGCCTCAGATGTAACCAGAATTTGACTGAGTACAGTGGGCAGGTTTGAGGTTCACACCTGACTCGGGTTTGAAACTGTTGTCTTGATGAGCCATGAACCTATTAACCTGTTGGTCCAGTTACTCCACTCTGGAGCCAATCAGGTGCATTGTGATTTGCAGTTCTCAAAGTACCATTTTATTCAAGCATATATGCAAATCATTATTACTGCTGGTGGCAATTGGTTGTCAACAATGATAAAGTCTCAACAGGTAAAGCCCCAGTAAGTGTCAATTGTAGAATAGTAAAGCAAGCTGTCACAAGTCCATATAGCAGCTCAGGAATGTACACCAGTGTGGCATCAAAAGTAAGTTTTGATTTTCTGGTTTCTAGCTTTGGGAGAGGCTTGTTTGTGCAAAAGCACACAGGATAAGGATATGAGTATCACCTCCTTTCAAAAAAAAATGGAGAATGTGGGTGATGGGGGAGTCAAAAATACAATCAAATCAATGTGTAAATTCTGGTGTCTTTTAAAAAAACAAAACAAATGTAGCTCAATGGAATACAACTACCCGGTTTGTACTTTGAACTCAGCCACCCACTTCAGTGTTCATCCATTGTCAGCATTATTCTTATCAATGCCTTCAATTATGTTTTGAACCTATAAATACAATTGTGTTCTCTTACACAATAGTTTTTCTCTAGTGGCCCCAAATAGATTAGATTATATCAAGACTCAGTTTTACTGGGTTGCATTTATATTGATATCTCTAGTTGATTGCTCAGGATCTGTCAACCCCATTCAGTGAATAGGATGGAAAGATTTACTAAACTGAAACATTGCCTTTTCTACTTTATCAGTCTTACACATAGAGGAAATGAGTCTGCCATGTTGTTGATTGCTAAAAAGACACATTTCCTGTTTCAATTTGGGGGAAATTATATTTTGTGCTGTACCATCTGTAGTTTTTTTTATATAGATTTAATGATTATGTCCCATGGTATGCATTGTACGTTTTATCAGCTTAACTAATATGTTACAGAAAACACCTAAGTATTTTTCCCTCTTTATTTGCAGGCTCAGAAAAAAAGACTGGGGTTTGCCCATAGTATAAATACTTTGTATTCAGAGGACAATGCCAACTCACCCTTTGCATCCACATGAAGTGGGCCCAGATGGACTGGATCAAGACATTCTGATCAGTAGTAGTGCAAGCATGCTGGGGTCTAGCTCTAGCGGGACCCCTCACATCATTGCCACAGAAGAAGCCGTATTGCAAACCGATGGAAGTGTGCCAGTGTCCTGTATGTTCTGCGACCAGACCTTTGCTCATCAGGAAGATCTTGGCCCTCACATCTTAACTCGACACCCAACTACTCTGTTTGAGCCAGCTGTGCTTTGTGTTGAAGCAGAGTACCGAACCCCTGGAGAGAGGACCCAAGCTAAACAGAGTAACCTCCCTCTTGAAAAAGAGGAGTCGCTCAGCTGTATTGTATGTGGTCAGATATCACAAGATGCTAGTGAGTTGGAGACCCATATGAGAAAACACAAGGACTACTTTACTTATTGCTGTAATATCTGTGGACGACGCTTCAGGGAGCCCTGGTTCCTCAAGAACCACATGAAAATACATGGAAGCAAGCCAGGAGCCAAGAACAAGGCTCAACAAGACCTGGAGACCCCTATAACAATCAACAGTGTTATTCAAGACCAGAATCTAGAGCCTGTTGTCAGTTATTATAAAATGTGCATGATGTGTGGCTTCTTCTTCCCAGATCAAGAGAGTTTGGAAAAGCATAGTAAAGTGCATAATAGAGAAATGGAGCCTGGAATAGAAAAAAACGAGAGCTGGAATGTTCCATTTGATTCCCCCGTCAAGCAGGATACATTTCTGCAGACTTTAAATCTTAGACCTAGCCCTGCAGGAAATAATGTGCCACCTGAGAAATCACGTACATGGATTACTCAGCTGGACCCTTTCAATACGTACCAGGCCTGGCAACTTGCTACAAAGGGCAAGATAGCAGTTGGTCCAAATAATGCTAAAGACATAGGCCAGGATGGCAGTACAGACAATGAAGAGTGTGGCTCTGATAGAGAGGAGTTGAGTAGTATTTCATCGGAGGGCCAAGGAGACAAGCCGGTGAAAGAAGTCCTTGGGAGGGAGCTTAGGTCCCGGTCGCTGACTACAACTTTTGAAACCCCACCACCTGAGCCAGACCAAAGGCCTATAATGCAAAAGCATAAGGAAAAACCAACCACCTGTGGAGAGTGTGGGAGATTTTTCAGGACCTATCACCAATTAGTTCTCCACTCTAGGGTGCACAAGAAGGAGATGGCTGGAGAGGAGAGCCCTACTGTTTCTGATGGGAAATTGTCAAGAACAAGCTCAGAGGATGGTTCTGAGGAAGCAACTGTGTTGGAGACCTTGGGTTCAGGTAAAATGAGGGAATGCAAAGATGGTATCCTTGTGTATGATATGCAGTTTGTGTTTATATATGTAAGGGGAAGTGCCAAATAAGGTGTCCATTATCAGGAATTGATAGATGACGGGGAGGCATGTCAGATGTTGTTTTTTCTCCCATGGACTCCAATCCTGATTATGGACACCTAAAAGGGCATTATTTTTCTTATTCCATGGTCACTTGCGAAGAAAAAAAAAAACATTAACATTTTCATGCATTTTGTAACCAAAGTCCAAAGTTTTTCATAAGCTGTAACTATGTTTCCCTGGTAACACCTGAGGATTTAACTAATACCTTGAACAATCATTACCATCCAATTAGATCGTATGAATGGAAAGATTCACTGTTCCCACCAAATAGGATGAAGCTTTGATACAACTTGGCAACAGGAGATACGTCTAGCCCTCTAGCCTCATGGAGCCCATTTGCTTAGCTTTGAGCCAGAAAGCCAGGGTTATGCTAGCAAAACACAAAGGCAATAACATTGCGTATGATTAACAAGCCAAAAAATCTAGTGGAAGAATGTTAATTAATTTGTCATTGTACATGCATACACCGAAATTTGTTCTCTACATTTAACCCATCCTCTTGCAAGGGACCAGCTGCAGTGGCCAGGGACCAACTCCAGTTCTTTTTCTTTAAATAAAATAATATATATACCACAATAAATATATAAAATGGATATAATATAT
>OMLC01088806.1:0-10612 GCA_900302585.1 Regalecus glesne
GCAGCAGATTCCCTCTCATATCCGTCACGCTCCACAGGACAGCAAGCACTACTGAGTCAACAGTCAGTCCCCACATATCCAGAGGACTGAAGTACACCAACCAACCAGCCTCTCTCTCTCTCTCTCTCTCTCTCTCTCTCCCTCTCTCTCCCCCTCTCCCTCTCTTCACACACACACACACACACTCTAATCCTTTCCATTTGGTCTTGATATCTCTATGCAGTGTGTTAGATGCCATACCAATTAAATCACAGCCATACTTTTATGCTGTTAGGTTTCTGGGCAGGATAAGAACTGAGCACTAGGAGCCATTCATTCCGAGATTTTACAGTCACGTTTATTTAAAAAGCTAACGACTGATACAACCCCTAAATATTACCTGTGGGAGAGACTGATGGAATAGAGAAACTTACCAGGTTTGCTTGCATGCATGCTTGCCAGGAAAGGTATAGCTAGCTTACTTAACACGTAGATTTCTTTCAGATTTTGGCTTTGCCCAGTACATGTCACCATGGGACGAGCAGAGTGCTCTCAGAGGCTCTCCCCTCTACATGGCCCCTGAGATGGTATGCAGACAGCAGTATGACTCCAGGGTGGATCTATGGTCTGTAGGAGTCATTCTCTATGGTGAGATGGGTCTTGTGTAATCTTTCGCACACTTATGAACTTCTGCATTCTTCTAAAAAATGAAATCCCCTGAACATTTACTCTGAACTGCTGTGTCTTATGTATTTGATTTAGGGACTAGCATAGCAGGCAGTCACGAAGTCAAGACTTTTCTGATTATGGTGAGAGAGACCCGTTTTACGCGTCACAATTAATCCCCACGTTGTGGGGGTGGACACAGACTTGGATGGAGTTTAGGGGGATTAAGGCTGGATGCCCTTCCTGACGCCCCACAGTGGGTTCAGACCCGTTTCCTCTGGCGTCTCAGTTCCTGAAGTGAGTGCTCTAATAACCACTGAGCTACTCTGAACCCACTTTTCTGATTATGGTGAAATGGGTATTTTTTTGCCATTACTTTGCATTATCAGAATTCAAAACTATGTTAGCAGTCAATGTACTATCCTTAGAAAGAAAATCCTCCTCACTTAAATTGTATTAACTCTCAAATGTACGCTGCTAAAAATGGAACTGGAACTACAAAACTTCGCCAAGTGCAAATATTTGCATACTTGTCCAGGCTTTGAGTAGTTTGTTTACGACAAGATGGCTAGCATCACGGCTTATTCAGGACACCTCCAGAGGGCTCAACAAGAGATTTTCATGTCTTTTTCTAATGCAACTTCTCATCTCAGATATACTTACAAATAGCCTGGTATTCTACATACCCTCTAGGATTACATCATCCACAGCATTTCACGCAATCACTTCTAATTAACATAACCCCCATCATTTTCAGCAGTAAGCCAACTATATCCCTCCTGCCTAAAGCAATCCTTTCAGCAATGCTGAGACCACACTGTACCAAGAACCAGTAATGACAATGGATTACATTTATGTAGTGCTTTACCCAGACACCTGAAGCACTTCACAGCGGGGTGGCGAGACTCACCTTAACCACCAACAATATATAGCACCCACCTGGGTGATGCTCAGCAGCCAGTTTGTGCCAGAACCACCACCAGACATAAGCTTGAGGTGGAGATGGAGGAAACATTTAATAAATTACACAAGGGGGAGGATTAGGTAGGGGCGGCATGGCTCAGTGGGTAGAGCAGTCATCCGGCGATTAGAAGGTTGTAAGTTCAATTCCTGTACCTACAGAGAAGTGTGTCGAAGTGTCCTTGAGCAAGACACTGTTCCCCTAATTGCTCTGCTCTGTGATAGACAGGTGACCTTTACAAGGTACATCCCTCCCTTTCGCCCAATGAGAACTGAGATAGGCTTCCAGTTCCACCGCAACCTGATTTCAGATAAGCTGTTGAGGATGGATAGATGGATGGATGATTGGGTGGACAGATGGAGAGAGTCAGGTGGGAGTTGTATCGGGAGACCAGGGGACCCTCTACTCTTTGCAATAATTGCCTTGGGATCTTTAATGACCACAATGAGTCAGGGCCTTGATTTGATGCAACAGGATCCAGAAAGGGCTGGTGTGGGTGCAAGTCTTTTTTCTAACCAAGCAGTTAGATACCTATTAGTCAACCAATAGTCTTTACCTGGGCTAGCAGTTATCTGATTCTATTAGTCAACCAGTAGTCTTTGCTAAGGACCTTCATTTGTCAACTCGGGTATGTATTTGCTTGGTTGGAACAAAGACCTACACCCACACCAGCCCTGTGTGGATAATGCTGCCTACCCCTGCTCCAATGTCTCCTTCGCATCACTGCACTGGGGCTAATCATGTAAAAACAGACCTAGGACCAGAGGGAAGACTGTCCCCTACTAGCCCACCAGGACCACCTCCACCTACAGATGCAGCTTAGTTTTCCCAGATCTTCCATCCAAGTAGTAGCTAAGCCCATACCTGCTTGCTTCCTGCTTAGCTTCCAGGGTACATGTAGGTATGGCTGGTGGTCATGAACGGTCCTTGAATTCAGCCCTCTGAACCTCCAGTCTTTCAAGAGAAATACTGTGGAAGGACAGGCATAGTGCTTTACTAGTGTTTATACTCAGGATTTCTGACAAAAGAGCAACATCCTTTTATTCAGAAGATACATGTAAGAAATATTTTTTAGAACTTAACATTAAGTATACATACATTCATTTTTTACTAATATATAACTCATGGGTCCAATTGAAATCTTTAAAAGTAGGTGTTTTCCCATTCACGTCAATTTGACTTTGAGTGTAATATAACTGACACTATTTGTATACACTGTAGAGGCGCTGTTTGGCCGTGCACCATTTGCCTCAAGATCCTATGCTGAATTAGAGGAGAAGATCCGTAGCGACAAGCCCATAGAGGTAAGATTTTTCCGATGGAAATATGACAGTATGTGTGTGGAGGGGTGCCTTTTAGGGCCGAGAACTGAAATATACATGGGTGTTAATGAGCCAAAATCAGCTAAATAGAATCTTACTTTGAATCCTTATGTTATCAGAGTGTTGTTTGTAAATGTCTGGTTCAATCATAAACTGCAGTGTATGCATTTAGATGAGCAACTTATCTCAATCAGTCTTAGCTAGTATAACAATAGCATAATGCATCACAAAATGTCTAATTTTACTGCCCTAAATCATCTGGGATGTTTTAAAAGAGGCTTGTTGGAGCTAATGTGTCACCTCTTGATCCAACTTCAAGAACTTCATTAATATGCAATGTTGCTATTTATATTATACATATACAAAATGTGCTGTGCTTAGTGAATTAAATCATTTTGGTGTGGAGGTTTTACGTATATGGTTATGTATATACTGTGAAACCACTAGGTGGCACAATTGGTGCATGTTGGCTCTTATGTAGCCACATTCTTTACTGCTAAACAGTTTACTCAAAGTATCCTTCATCACTCATATGTGACATCTTCAGTCTGAGCTAACTGTAGATTCCCCGCCCTCATAAGTAATACAGTTGCACAACAACCGAAACCAATGATGGTTTCATGGCCATGTTAGCCATTAACTGGAGTTTCACTGGTAATGTGGTAATAACTATTCAGAGGATTGGGGAATAGTTGCGATCGTAGCATTGAAAGATGTACTCTTAGCTGCCCCCCATCCCTGATTTAGGAGTGGTTGTTCATTCTTCCCATAGATGGTCTCTTTGATTCCCTGTTCAAACCAGCGTTCTTCCTTATGAAGGATGTTAACATCCTCATCCTTGAAAGAGTGGCCACTGGTCTGTAGATGGGTGTAGATTGTGGAGTCCTGGCCTGGTGAGTTGGGTCTTCTGTGTTGTGCCATGCTCTTGGACAGCTTCTCTTGGGTCTCCCTGGTGAACAGGTCATGGTAATCCTCCTTTACAACTATGTTGCTGTGTTTGTGCTGGGGGACTCAATCTTTGGAGGATACCTGCAGTTACTTGAGACTGAAGAAGTCATGTAGATGAATGATGAAATGTTTCTCACTCTAAATGTTGTGTCCAGAAGAACCGATTCAACTTTTGGGGGGGGGCATTTTCTTACCTGGATTATTAAGCATGTATTAAGACACTTTGACATATCCATAAGCTTTAATGAAACAAGGGGTCAGCTGTAGTTCACCTTGTCTACTCTAGGATTTCATAAACAAGAGTTTTCTTTCAACTTAGAAAGGTGATTTTAAAAAGCGTATCCCTGAAGCAGCACGGCTGTGCATCTCTGACATGATCTCCCTGCTCCTTAGCTTCATTTGAATTAATGTTGGGACCATAGCAGTTGCATTGCTTTTTGAAACGGAGTTATTTTTAAAGGTTTCTGAAGTTTTAAAACTTGGAAATTTTAAAGATTTAAACTCCAGATTGACCAGCTCTGGCTCATCAGTATGCTTGCTTCTATTGTTTATTTAGGACATGATGTTGTGTTAGTTTAAAGTCCACTGAGGGATTTTTTTTTTTATTTGTGACCATGGGATATACACATTAAATAGACTTGACTTCTAAATTGGTTGGCTAGTGCTGATTTTTATATTTCTATGTTTCTCATTATGAATTTGAATAAAAGGAGAAAAAGGAGTTGATATCGGAAAGTGTCTTCCATTTCCCTGTAGTTTGTTTATGAGGTTGTGTTCTGGCTAAAAGTCACCGAGAAGAACCTTGACAGCTGACTGTCATCCTATTCCCAGTAGACAGAGCTTGGTTTAATAAGGTTATGTCTTGCTTGTCAGCTCCCCCCAGGGGCCAGGGTATCCAGGGACTGCAGGGACCTTCTTTCACGGCTGTTGGAGAGAAACCCAGATGCCCGGCTCACCTTCGATCAGTTCTTCTCCCACCCCTTTGTGGATCTAGAGCACATGCCCAGCGCAGAGAGCCTTGGGAAGGCGGTAAGAGAATATGAAAGAAATGTGTGGTTTTGTACTTGAATAAGAATGTGTAAATGTGGGGGCCGTAGCTGGGTTTGTGTGTTTGTCTCTGTGTATCTACTCTAGGTGTCCATGAATCATACATTTAATTGTGTGCTTGCAAGTTTGTGTGCATGCCTTGTTTACCTTCATGTCTTCAAGCATGAATGCCCGCTTGCACAGAAGAAAGTCACAGTGACCGGTGCTCGGTGATGCCAGCTCCTCTTTCCTTCTTCCTTCAGAAAGAGCTGGTGCTGCAGGCTGTGCAAAAGGACCAGGAGGGGGAGAGGTCCACTGCTCTGTCTCTCTACTGTCTTGCCCTCCAGCACTTTGTTCCTGCCATCCACTGTAAGAGCAACAGCAACCACTCATACACACCGTCTGGCTAAATCACTCAACAATGCTCCACCTTCATTCTACCACAGCAAACTGGAAAAATAAAATTGCCCAGCACAAAACCCCAATCAACCCCCATCTCTGCCCTTTATACAGATGAGACGGACCGACTACGCAAAGATGCCCTGAGGCAGAAGGTGGGCAAAAAACACTCTTGACACTCTATCCATGATTGAATAAATTTCCATTTTGAAATGATCTTTTTTCTAACGTTCCAGTGTTGTTGACTTTGAGTGAATTCTCTTCTATGAACAACATATGGTGTGGATAGAGAGCGTATGGCATGGTTAATTTGATTATGTTGAGTCAATGTGAGAGAATCGCTTGCAGGTCAGTCAGTACGTGTCCAGAGCTGAGGAGTTAAAAGCCCTGGTAGCCTCAGAGAACAGATTGAGCTTCGAGAAGGCGAGGACCGCCAGGGACGTCCTTCGAGGTAATAAACATGGCCCCCTAAAACGGGGCACTGATTCTATCCATTACTCTTACCCACACAGGATATCAGTATTACTGAATGACGTAAGCCATCTAATTCTTTAATGAGCACTAGTGATTTCAGTGAAGAATCCGGGCTGGATAAATTTGGCCCATTATCACACCTCTTCATTATTTGACGGGGGTCTAAATTTTGCAGATGTGCCACAAATCACTTCCATCTACAACTTCTGAGCAGGGAAAAGATAGAGAGATCTGTATTATGTGTCACAATTAGTCCCCACGCTGTGGGGCTGGACATGGACTTAGATAGAGTTTGGGGGATTAAGGCTCAGATGCCCTTCCTGACGCCCTGTGGTGGGTTTAAACTTGCTCCCTCTGGGTCATCAGTTCCCGAAGCATGAGCTCTACCACTGAGGCACCGCAGCATCATTGAGTACAGAAAAGACAAAAGGAAAAACAAACTGAATAAACTTTGATATTTAGAAAATATATATATTTTGGACTTTTCCTACTTTTATTTGATAGGATAGTCAAGAGAGAGAGAGAGAGAGGAAAGGCAGGGTTGAGAGAGGGGATGACATACAGCAAAGGGCATGGGTCAGATCAAGCCTGGGCCACTGTGGTAAGGACTCAGCCTTATGCGGTATGTCCTCTACCAGGTGAGCCACCAGAGCGCCCCTTCTAATTAGTCATTCTTCTAGACAAATCCGGACATTCCTCAATCCCTAAACTGGGAGGATTTTTTTTAAAAATTAGACATATGTAGTATTATTGACTTTCATTAACCTCACATTGTAGAAGGTTGAAAAAGGACACGAGAGTCTGCTATAACAATTCTCCAACAACTCCTCACAGGTGCCCTTTGATAATCAACTAAAACATGGTTTTGTTCTGTTATAATAATAATATTAATAATAATTCTGAGCGGGACTTAAATAAAACCCATGGCATTCCATCAGAGAAAATTGCATGACTTGAGTTACTGATCCTGTAGACTGGATCAGAGTAGAGCAGGAAAACTGAGTAATGTTACCCAAGATGACTGACTGCCATTCACGCTCTGACCTGTATTGATTGTATGACAACTTTTTTGTTGGTGACACATTGAATTTTGTGTCACATTCAGTTTCTCATCATAACCTGATTGTCTGTGTGTTGTAGTCTAAAAAGTTGCATAGGTGCATAGTGCACTAGTCCTTGCAATGCAGAATATTAGGTTCCACACAGGATATGTTATATGCACAGAAGGTCTGAGACACATTCCTTGGCATCTTGATACTTAACATTAGGAGCAATCGTACCCAAATATTTCTGCAGAGAGGGCCAAAGAACAATAACCAACATTGACTGCAGGCCAAACAATTGTTCCTGCTTCTTTCTGTGCTACTAATTGTTTCCCTTGTCTGTATTACACATTATACATCTGCATTATTCAGTAGCTCAGTGGTAGAGAGCGTGCTTGGAGAACTGATGAGCCAGATGTTGTGGGTTCAAACCCACAATGGGGTATCAGGAAGGGCATCCAGTCCCAACACTACATCTGAGTCCGTATCCACCCCACCACGTGGGGGCTGATCGTGACATGTAAAAATAGAGGTCTCATTCTATTAGCAGTTACTCCTCAGTGATTATTTAGTATTGATAACGAAATGTCATGAAGTTCATTCTGGTCTCCTGATTCCCTGCAGAAATGTCTCGTGACCAACCTCGGTTGATGGCAGCCCTGGGCTTGGCGTCTACTGCCATAGCAAAGGTTAGTGGGGTTTACTTCTGCATACCATTCAGATAGAAATGCAGACAGAGACAGGACTAAGTAGGAGAAAACATGCTGGCAAAAGAACACAATTTCCCCATGCAAGTAGATTCCTCTCCAAACCACACATTTTAATTTTTGCTACTCTCCATGCTTTTCAGGTCTGTGTTACATTAGACCGTGTCTTTGAGGGTGTAGGTCAGTGGTGTGTTAGAATAACCATACGCAATGTAGGGCCATTCAACACTGGTTTCCATGAGCAAGACACTGAACCCCTCACTGCTTGGAATAACAGATGGAAATTAGCTGGATGGCTTAATCTACCTTATTTACATCTGACTAAATGTTCGATTAGAATGTACTGTCCCTATGAAAGTGTGTTTATTTATTTAAATCCAACACTATCCTAGCTGACTTCATTGATTAGCCTCCCCTAGTGTGGTTAAAGGTGTGTTAATGCTTGTATTGTATTTGCACTTTGATAAAATGGTAAATTTGTGACATTTTGTTATGCTATGTGGCATAAATATAGTTGAGTTGAACTGTTACATAATGTGCTATACCCTGTATGTGTTAGTTAGTGAATTACCCGTGTGTTGTAATGATGCTGTGATGGAGCTGCAGAGGCCTGTGAAGGGATCTTTCCCCTAAATCTCATGTTGTATTCCAGGAGGAGAGTGGGTTAGATGATCATGAAGCAATGGATCTCTACCAGCAGTGTTTAGGAGAACTTCTGCTAGCCCTCGCAGGTACACAGGCTCCTGTTACATACACAGAGGCATTTATTTATTCACTTGATTAGTTTTCAGAACGCAGAAGTTCATCTTCAGCTACCTCCTATTCATCTTCCTCCCTATAACCCAGTGCAACTATCCTCCTCTGCTGCTGGCATTCGAGCTGCTGCCTCAAAACAGCAGCAAGTTGAGTTGTGCCTTGCTCGAGGGTACCTAAAAAGTGGTTGTTAGCATGCTGTTACTTATTCACATTTTCCAACTTGACTTCCACAACTATACATTCTGGTTAAATGCCAGGTTCTAACCTCTAAGCCACCATTACTCAATAATACCCCATGAAAACACTCTTGTAAACTCAGTTTGCCTAGAGAGACAATAATTGATACTTCTGCACTCAAAGACTCTTACGTCAGAGAGTTGTGTGTGTGCGTGCGTGCGTCAAAAGAGTCCATGAAGGGACTTTGTATGTGAATGGGGAGGAGCAAAGGGATGATTGCATTATTTGAGATGATAAAAGCAATAGTGACTTGTAGTGGCCACAGTGTGGTTCCCCCTTGTCTCCAGGCCTATGTATCTGAGAGAGGGAGAGATGCATAGACAGGACATGAAGACAAGGACGTGAGAGAGTGAGGGATGTCCATATGCACTAGCGGAGAGAGAGGTTAAAAGTGCAGACAGAGGCATAAAGACAAAATCAGAGAACACGTTTGATGGAGACTGAGAAAGGTGGAATCAGCATGACTGAGAGGGAGTGACATATAAATAGTTTTAAAGAGGGGGGAGAAACTGACTCAGATAGCGTAATGAGCGACATACAAACAGGAAAAAACTTTAAGAGAGAGAGAATGAGAGAGAGCGAGAGAGAGAGAGACTCCCCTGTCTGTGGCCTGGCATCTATTAGCCCCTGGGCTCCATCATGACATCATCTGGAAGATGGTCCTGATGGAAGAGGCGGGATAAGCCAAGCCCAGATGTGGCTTTGAGCAGGGGATGAGACCCGGTGCCAGCACCCTGTGTGTGGTATAGGACCATCTGCTTCCCATTCAGAGAGCACAGTTCATTTCTCTGTGTTATTGCACACTGGAAACAAATAAAAACTATTATCTCTCTAATAAGAGGAGAAGTCCAGTTACCCCACCGTACTACTCCCCACCCCCTCCGGCCTCCTTCCCCATGTAATCAGGGAGCCTGGCCATGCGGAACAGCAGACGAGACCAGGGGGATAGTGGGGAAAAAAACATTGATTCTTTGTTTAGTGTGTTCCCCCATCTCCCTCTCTTTCTCTCCTCTTTCTGTTCCTCTGCCTGAGAAGCACTCACTAATTGAGAAAACACTGGCCCACTTCAGAATCCCCCGGATCCCAACATAGCCCCCAGTTTACACACTTACATAAACCTAAACAGTTGTGGAGATGACCTCTACTTGTGCAAACACAATGATTGAACAGAGAAATAATTCCTCTCTCTCTCTCTCTCTCTCTCTCCCCCCTCTCTCTCTCTCTCTCTCTCTCTCTCTCTCTCTCTCTCTCTCTCTCTCTCCCCGTGTGCATCCACTAGCTGAGTCGCCGGGCCGTAGGAAGGAGCTGCTCCACAGTGAGGTAAATGGTTGGGGAGGGAGGGCCTCAGGTTGAGTGTTCACTGTAGGAACATATATACACATACATCATGTATGCATACCTCCATACACAACGCCCAGAAACCCCATTCCAACAGAAATGTGAAATATTTCCTGAGTGAACCCTAATAATACGATCCGTCATCCAGATTGCCTTTTCATACACATAGAGAAACAGCCCCTTTTATAACTGGGCCCTGTCACCCCACCTTTTGCGAGTTAAGCTCATACTCTAATAGCCATGACCCACATAAGACTTTACTTCCCTTCAATCTTGTACTTCTTGTATGAAGCCCCCCCCCTCGAAACCATGTCTACCCCCTGCCACCTTCAATCAGGTAGTTCATTGGACTGCAGACACCATTTTCACACTGAACTTCACCAAAACCTTGGATACATGATTCAAAACATATAAAGTTCCCCAAACCAGTCCACGGAGGCCGTTTGCGTCAGACGTGTGTTTGTTGTGAGTCATGGTTACACAAAAAGCAACAGATAAGCTCATTTAATATCTAACTGTCTCTCTCTTCAGGAGTGCTCTTAATCATGCCCAACGTGTAGATGGTGGTGCTTGTTTGCTCCTTGTAACCCGTAGGATTCAAAACAGTGAATGCAGGCATAAAACTGCTCATGTAAAGGCCTCGTGCTTGCCAAAGAATAATGCTCCAGAGCCCTTTTGTTTTTGTGCATTGTTTAGACAGTAACTGAGCCAACAACAGACAGCAGTATTTCACTAGCAAAGCCCAGAGAGGGGGGG
>OMLC01088807.1:0-11369 GCA_900302585.1 Regalecus glesne
ATACACATGGATTCCCCTAACAGTCTCTGCATTTTAACCCATCCTATTGTATAAGAGCAGTGAGCTGCCACTATATGGCGCTCAGGGAGCAGTTTGGGGTTCAGTGTCTTGCTCAAGGACACCTTGACATGCTTTCTACAGGACCAAGGATCAAACCTGTAGCCTTCTGATTACCAGACAACTGCTTTACCCACTGAGCTATGCTGTCCCATAAAACCTGATTCATGGAGACTACGTGTGTAGCCGATGTCTTATTCACTACTGCTCATGGGTCTTGCACCTGCCACTTCGTCCACAATAACACATCCACAGAATGGGAGACAAACCAATGAGCTAAATACCCAGACTGGAATTGAACCCGGGTCCTGGCGGTCAGAGCGCCGAACCCTAACTAGACCAGAAAGGATAGCATGATTTCAGTGACCAGTTTTGTTTGAATATCACCACGCCAGTGATGATAGTCTGATAAATATCCGAATTTCAGCATATATCTAATTCATCAGGAATTATTTCGATCCCCGCACCTGCAGAGAAGCGTGTCAAGGTGTCCTTGAGCAAGACACTGTTCCCCTTACTGCTCTGTCCTGTGATAGACTGGCGACCTGTACAGGGTGTACCCCGCCTTTCACCCAATGAAAATAGAGATAGGCTCGAGTTCCCCCGCAACCCAATTTCGGATAAGCGGTTGCCGATAGATGGATGAATGGATATCCTGGATATCCTGTTTATTACTATAACTATCCCTGCACAGAAAGCAAGCTATAGGTATTGCAACTAAAAGTCTAATGTAGTCAATTTTACTGGTTTAGTGTTGCTATGCAGAAATGGTGTGGGAAGATGTGGCTTGGAGATTTATTTATCTTTTACTGTCATCACATTGTACATTCAAACATTAATGTGAAATGTTATGCAGGCAATGTTGAGGGGTAAAGGATCTCTATGAATTCAATGGCTAGGGAGAATCCGTAAAAAGAACAGAGATCAAATTGAAATCTTCAAAGGAGGATTTGACATAAGATGTATTCAATACATCTTGCCCGCCAATGCAATTTAAACTTTATCTTTCTCTTTATTTTCAAAGAATGGTATTTTCAAAGTTTTAGCAATGAGGCAATTTTTATAGAGTAATAGCAGTGGTGCACGGTAAAAAAAATTAAAATAGACAGCCCCATAAAGACCTCTCGACATCCTTTTCAGCAGTGTGTGATAGAAAAGCAGAAATACTAATTGGCATAGTGTTATGTTAGCCTCAAGCATCTGTATTCTCATTATCTCAAATGGTTACCGGCATGGCTTCAGCATGTCAGCATGCTACCCAAATGTAATTACAATTACGGCTTTGAATAATATAGTGGACAAACCAGAGGGAGCTTTACATTATTTTCTGTTTAAGTGCAAAGTGTTTATCACATAGCATGTCAAAGATCAGACCAAATTAGAAAAATTAGTAGGAGCGGTTGAGTTTGCACCAAATGTTAAAATGTTATGTAATATAATGTGCTGGGCCGATGTGGCCAAACCCAGGTCCTGAAGAGCTTTCTTTCCTTCCCAGCCCAAAATGTTGAATTCAATCAATCCACTCTTAAATGTCTATTGTTAGCATAAAGCTATTTGAAGAGTCTGTATTAGCAGTGGAGTACGTCAGCAGTAATATAATATTTGGCAAAAGAATCCTCTCAGGGAAAGTGTTCAGGGCATGTTGTAAATCTGCTATGGTACATATGCAGTATAGGAGTGTCAAAGTTGCATAGTTTATGAACCCATTCTCCTTCCATAACTATTTGTCTCAACATGACCCTCAGTATGTCAGCTAAAAGAGACTGCCTCAAGCAGAAGCAAAAGATTAAGGAAAGGCCTATGATAGGGCATGGCTTTCACTCCAGTGATTAAACACACAGACTGACACTCAATGTTTGATCTACAATCATTATTTTAATAAATCTCTCAATATATAGCATGAAGGACTGGGCAGTTCAAGTGGGCATGGGTCAATACACAACTTTGCAAAATGGACATTACATATAACATGTGGTCCATAAAGCTATATCATCCAACATCTTACTAATTCATAATAGTCAACAAGGTCATCTTTCTTAGGGTGAGAAAAGCCTCTTTAGTGAAAGGCAACCACCCACTGCCCAACATCAGGGATTTATTTAACTTGTGTTCAACCACAACTCTAAGTGCTGACATAAAACGAGACACTAGTGATTATATGTGGTATCAACCCAGCCACCAAGAATTACATGTTGCAAATAGATGGACCACATTCTATCATAGAACAATAAAATGTTACAAGAACAGTAAATGAGACACTTAATTTTAACATCACACTTAGTTCCATTTCACTGGGGCCCTTTTTTGTAAATGTGAAAATGTCACGTTCGGAGCATTAAGCTACCTTCTTAAGCTCTGGGCTAAGCTTCCAGCTAAGTGACACGGTATACATACTTTTCTTTGTGGACTTGGAGGAATGAACTTCCTGGTTTTGATTCCCGGTCAGCTGAATGAGGATAAGAGTAGCTTTGAGTCAGTGATCACTAGTGGGCAGATTTACTTTGGAGTCTTTATCTCCTATGACCAGAAGAGAACAGAACAGAAGAGAGCTTTGCACCAGCCCACAGCCACAACTTCACTCTAGGTAAAATATGGGATTCAAATTTGCTTTTGAACTGAGAGTACACTACTTGCTCCTTTTAGCACCTCGTACTATGGCATTTGGCTACGATATCAAAATTTCTTTTAAGGTTTACATTTAGATCCACACATAATTCTCAAGCCACACATGGCTTGATGGGTCTGAAACTTACACAAATCAATGATGTCAAAATATATGTGACAAGCTATTTGCAGGGCTTATCAATCAAAGATGCCTTAAATGTCTGTGTGTGTGTGTACATAGATTTGGGTATTGTCATTTTAAACCATGTACAAAGTGTGTTAGGGAGGAGAAAATACAAATATAATAATCTTGCACATACCCCCCCATACACACACACACACACACACACACACACACAAATAGAATTGTCTATTCACTATGGTTTCAAGATGGAACTTAAAACATAATTCTGATTCTGGTAACCCAAATTCATTGGGTGTGCCCATACGGAGCTTTACCAAGAAAATATGGTCTCCTGGTGTCAAGATGCTTCATGGAACAACTCTGTTGATGTTCATGTTTTTTCAAGGATTTTCCCTTTTTGATTCCCTGAAAAGTTTGTGTCCACCGCAATTTACCTTCATCTACATTTGGGAATTGAAGATATTGGGATGGGGGTGGCTGCCCATTGTCTACTCTATCTAGTTTCACAGTGTGAATTGAAAGCCTTTTGAGACTGCTACTAGGATTTAGGGCTTTTGTCCCGACTTGACTTGACGTGACTTGATGTGACTTGACTCGAGAATTTGAGGCCTCACAGTTGTTCAGCGAGGGATGTAGAATTCTGTTCTACAGGACTGGTCAAAGCAGACACATCCTCAACCTGCCACTGTTTTAATCCTATTCATTTTAAAGATTTTGTTTTTATTACCACCCTAACTGTGTACCAGACTGAAATCAAGAATTGAGATCCCAACTTCTTGTAGATTTTTTAACTACTTTGTATTTGAAGATAGAAGTTGGGAATAGTCTCAATCACTTAAAATAAAAAATAAGGCATAAAAGATTCCTTTATCAGTCCCACAAGGGGAAATTGGGAATTCCCTGCATTTTAACCCATCCTATATAGGAGTATATGAGTGTTGAGCTGCCACCATGTGGTGCTCAGGGAGCAGTTAGGGGTTGAGTGTCTTGCTCAAGGACACCTTGAACCATTTCAAATTATCTCGCTGTATGACACCAAGCCTGTCAACCCTGCCAAACATTGAGGAGATGAAACTGCAATAAATAAAAGGGCAGTTTCAATATTGAAGGGGAATCATCTTGTTGAAGCTGTAATGTTAGTACAAATCGAATTTAAACGACAAATAAAAGCAAAAATCTTCAAAGTAATAAAATGATGGCAAATAGAAGATTTGTTTGACAGGGATCCAACTTTTCAAAACCTTAACTTAACAGATTCTGATTGTACTGTAGAACAGAATTGTATGCCAGACTGGCACAGAGAACAAATTAGATTACAAATATTGGCACCACGAGAAAAGGGTAATAAACACACTACTATGGGTCTATGGTCGGAAATTATTTCGGCTAACCGAGGAGTGTCCATCATTTTCTTTGGAGAAGGCAGCATACCTCCTTGCCATACTAAGTTTTAGACCATTCAAACAGCAGCAGGACTATTAATGCAGGATTAGTGATTAGTTAATATTACTGCAAGAACATGCTCTCCACCTTGCCATCAAAGTGGATCCTAAGTAACTCCACCAGACCATTGTGGAATGTCTTTTTGATCCATGTATGTGTTTTTAAATGGAGGAGAGCTTTCCTACAATTCCTGGAGTTAAAAATGAACAGGATATCTGTCTCCTTTCTGTCTCTCTGGGTAGCTTCTCTTTTATCATCCCAGGAGGCTACCCAAGGGACCCTTCAGAGGCAAGCAGCTTCAGAGGAAGCCAGCATCCCAGGGGTATTACTGAACCCACAATCAGCAGAACAAGGTACTCACTGCTGTTTTCCTGGAGCAATATCAAAGTTCAGAAAATGAGGGGGTCCTCCATTTACAATCAAGCCATGTCTTATCACAGCCTTCAAAGGTCTGAGGCATTTTGACTGAATTTCTTGCATTGCAATCCCTTGCCTCAAACCTATTTGCTCTCCATTACTTGTCCCAATTAAATTTTGACTCTTTGAATTTGGAAGGCACTTGTATTGGGTGAAGCTGAGTTTCAAAGCAAATATAAAGGATTTTTTTCCGTTTTAAAACAACATACCATTATTAATCGGAATGTGGGGACAATAGTTCAAGTCAACCCAAATAAAAAGTGAAATAGCCTCTGGTGGACTTCATTGGTTGTTTCTCATAGGTGTCTGTGGGTTGAAAATATAGCACTCGTATTTTTGCTATCATGAAGGCAAGAGATTGTATCAACATGTAATTAGGTGAGTGACATGGGTGATTCACTGGGTTTTTTCGTTTATGTGTAACCCAGAAATAGCATATATCTGATAGAGTAAGGGGTTCTGTATTTCAAGATGTTTTAAAAAATCAAAGCTAGGAAAAAGGAAAACCATTTTCTGCTTGAAAAGCTCGGTGTTAAAGATGCTCTGAAAATATGTCCTATGATCATTGACAAATCTCTCGAATGAGCGATAGCAACAGAAAACCACGGTGGCTCAGTGGGTAGAGCGCACGTGTTGGACTCGGCCGTTGCACGTTTGTATCCCGGCGCATAGCTCGGTAGATGTGAGGCGTTCATCGTAAAGTACTTTGAGTGGTCGTTAGACTAGAAAACCGCTATATGTCCATTTACCATAACAAACATTTACCACTTCCTGGAATCTCTGTGGTGGCCCTTGATCTTTATCCTTAGCTGGTCATAGTCACTTAGTGAACAAGAAGGGCTCCAAGGGAGATGGGAACTGCTGTAAGAAAGCACTAAGCCATAAGACAAACCTCAAAGCAAAAGTCCCTGTATAACTAATGTATGAGTGCATAGTGTATGTCTGCAATAATGTGACCTGACAATGCAACACATCACTTTTACATTGCAGTGGTTATATGTTGCACACTGGAGTCCATGTACAGCTGGTGCATGAGTCCAGTGCTTAATGTAACTTGACAACATTGGATTGTCTTTATAGTGAGAAAAATATTGGATGCAGGGAAGAATCCCCACATGTGTAAGCCTGAAGCTGTCACCCCTTAATATTAACCAACTGTGAATGAGGAGGACATGGTGAGAGAGATGGCAGCTGAGGAGGTTATATAAACCTTACTATAAATGTGGCTTGTGGGGCAAGACCCCCTCAGCAAGTACAGTACAGCCAGCATTATAAAAAGCCTTGCTGTCAATGTAGCCTTTAAAATTAACAAGTTATGGAATCATTATTTCAACAATGTACTTATTCCCAAGCAAGTGGGTGACAGTGTCAACAGCTGCAACTTCCATCATGGTCGCAAGGACACACTCGGATGTTTAATTGGATGGTATTTTGTTTGTGTGATAAGAGTAATATATTATACCTTCTTTCAAGGTCAAACAGAAAATGTATTCAGCAAAATCTCCACACTAAGTACCGAAATGTTATTATGTTTACTGGATGGTAAAGGGCGCTGTCATAAAGAATGTGTGTAAAACAAATTGCAATCTGTCTGTCAGCTCATGTTAAATGGGGTGGACCATTGATGAGACATGCAATCTGGTGTCTGATTTTGTTGGAAGCAAGGAGTCTCTTATGAGTCATGGCAGCTGAAACACATTATACATTAGAGATATTTCCATGATATTCAAAGCTGGAAGAAACCCAGTTCTTTTCATGACTTGATGTAATCATACAGTAGACCAACCAAAGTCAAATATTATGAAACAAGTAATCCCATTATTCTGAAACATGTAGTCCCATTTACATTGGTAGACTTTAACCGAACATCTTGAATGTATGCAAAATCTGATGTTATTACTGAGCAGATACTGTATCTCAAGCCATGTGTCAAGGAGAGAAATAACACTGAAATATACTGACACTTTGTGAATTATATCCAGATTTTTATTCCAACAACAACTAAACAATGGTGGTGGCAAAGGGCTCAAGCCAAAATCACAGTTTTGCCTGGAAAAACCACTGTATTCCAGTGTCACCGATGCTCAAGAGGGATCAAAATGAGGTCCCTATCTGGGCTTTCACATCATATAAATATCCTTGGTTTAGATTCTACCAATTTGTTGCATTTGTTGGTTGTAAAGCTACCAACAATAACAATAATCATCATCATCATCATCATCATCATCATCATAATGGCTGCCCTTGTGAAAATCCAGTTCTGTTATCAAGGCTTCAGCCATCAAGGTTGGTACACTTCCTTGTCTGCTTTTTACTTCATGTGTGTTTGGGGTGATTAAAAAAGTTATCTCTGTGAGATTGCATTGCTTATTCATAGCCAAAAAATTCCAACTATCCACCAGTCTTGTGTGTCACTGAGAGATACATGTCTAATAGAACATATGATCTGCTTTAACATCTCTCTCAAGAAATACCACATTCTTGCACCATTACTCTGACAACTTGAAAATCAGAGAAGGCAACATGAAAACGAATAAAGCGGAAAGTGACATATCATTGGACAACAGACCGAGTGCTATAGCATCAAAGGAAACCTTCCCTTGTGTTAGTGCACCCTCTCCCACCTGTGCTTTCTCATGGCAGACACAGTGCCCCACCAAGTATCAAGGCTTGCAATGCATACTAATCATAACCCAGCCCTGAAAACCCTCTGCAGCTCAGGGACCAGACAGAAGTGGCAGCCTGCCTCCTTGTGTTACTGCATGGCACCAGAATCACTTACCCCTGTCCGTTAATGTGTTGCTGCAGACCTCAATGGCCTCAAACTCTATAGGGGTGAGAGGTCATACTGTGCATTTACTTTATAGCTTGGGGTTTATGTCTGGTGTCTCAAAGGGCTAGATGCTGGAAACATGAGGGGAATCTGTAATTCACGTCCAACAGTACCTTGTGAAAACTTAGTGCTTAGACTATGTCACATATAGTAACTGTTAAAAAGGCTAATCTCTTATGTAGGGGTTTCAGGGGTCTATGGAGATCACCAACATCAAGCCATGTGTCCACATGCGTTTTCCAAGAAAGGTTCACATTCGCCACAGTAAAATATTTTATTCACAGAAGACCGGATGACATGAATTGTACATCCCCTAACACTTGAATTGATAAATATTTAAACCATGTTAATATTTGAGGGCTGAACACCATGCAATGCAAGTTATATTAATCATATTGCACCTATCATTATTTTTCTCAGGCATACAAAATCAATCTCTCCACAGTATTCAAAGATGCATTTAATTTTACCTTCCTATTAATCTCTGGCCCAATGTGATAATTAATTACACTGTAATAAAGGCTGGTTGGAGAGGACTCTGCAGACTGTCTTTATTCATGAAGACCACCACATGAAGCCTCATTTACATTTAAATGTGCTCAAAGGCAGAGAGGTCTTATCTAACCGGGTTAAGGTTAGAGTTCAGGAGGTGCTCACATGCAACAAAAATGGTGGTCTATCAATCTGATTGCCTACTCTACTGGAGTTGTCAAACCGAGTGGTGCGGCCTATCTGAGTTTTCAAATTGGTTGTTTACTGATGCTATGGCTCTCGGAGCAATACACAGACCGTCAAACGACTTGAATGTGGCACTAGATTAATGGCATTACTAAACAAAAGTTGAAGAAACCCACAGAAGCATCTCTTTTATCATAAACACACCATCAGATTACAGGGTAGGGGATGTTTTTATTGTCTGTGAAATAAGTAGTATTATGGATATATTTGGAATATAAAAGATGTATGTTCTTGAGTGTTATTCTTTGCCTGAAAGGTCTAAATAATGTTCAAGTGGAGGGCATTTTGGTCATAGGAGATAGCCTACTATTTTTACTTATTCATTTGCATAACTGCAATCTATTATTTCCACTCATTCCAATTAAGATGTCATCGCACTTTTGCAAATCTACCCAGGAGAGATAACAAAGCAAGGAAATATTTAGACAAGAGAGCTTTTGATTTCTTCTACCCTCAGTGTGGTGTGTCATTCGACCTTCAGATGGTTTTAAAAGGGAATCTCATTCAGCCATGTAAAGAGAAATGGCTTGTGGTAATGCAGAGGTATGCCACTTGAATACAGAAATAACTCTGAATGTTTGGCTTACTTGGCCTTCCTGCTAATAATGAGGCCCCCGTCCATGGGAGAGGCAGGAAGAGATAAATGGATGCTGTCTGTTCATGTGTCCAGCTCTACAATCCTACATACATCCTGGACTCAGAGCTCCCTTTTTCCTTTACAACCAACTCTCTTTCTCTCACTCTCCCTTTCTTTTTACTTCACTCACTCCCTTTCCCTCCGTCTCATTCACTCAAGCTATCACAAAAACATCCATACACCCCCCTGGAAAAAAGGATGAATAAATAAATAAATAAATAAATAAATAAAATGCACGAGTAAAGTTTTAATAAGGGAGAGAGGTAATTTGAAAAGTCTTTGGAGGTGTTTGGAAATTTATCAATAACAACCAGCTGGGATTTAATGCATGGTAGCATTTGGTGTAATTGCCTGCACAACCCTGATAGGTGTTTGACTTCAGTAACAGAAAAAATGTGCTCTTTAATATGAAAAAAGACTGACACTACAGACTGCCTCTTCCTTTAGTACTCTATAAACGATTCAGAAGACTAGACGGTCACTGTTATTTTCAAATGTCAGTTTAATCATTTCATCAACTCTCTTGGGAGTCTTTAACCTAGAATCTGTTGACTGCAAATCATTTGCGCTAAAAAAGTGAAAAGGGATTTTTTTGTTCAAGATCAAAACCCTTTTAATTCATACATTTGCATTCAACACCACAAATATAAAGCTTTTTTAACACAACAAAATCAACTGTGTAAATACATTCCTGTTGGAGCTTTTGAGGATGCCGGCTTCAAGAAACCCTTTTTGCAACAACATCGAAGATCATCTGTAATGACTCAAGCAGACAATGGAATTTAAACTAATATAAAATATAACCCTCTCTTTTTTCAACCTTAACAGAATGACAGAAATATCACATGTCATCCCAGGAGCACTGCCAACCCAAACTATCATCATCATCACCATTAATGATAAATGTTTCCCTTATTAGTCCCACAAGGGGATATTTGCAGTTTTCTGCATTTGACCAATCCTATTATATAGGAGCGGTGAGTAACTGCCATGTGGCGCTCAGGGAGCAGTTAGGGATTCAGTGTCTTGCTCAAGGACACATCAACATGTTTCTGCAGGACCAGGGATCGAACAACCAATCTCTGATTGCTAGACGACTGCGCTAACTTCTGAGCTATTCTACCACCTAAAACTAACAAATACCAATGAGTGACGATTGTACCAATTGATAGGGTGTAAATGACATATCAAACAGTTATGTTTGTCCCACATAGAAGCGATCCAAGAACATTAGCCATCAATATCAGCCTTGCGCACATAAATCAAGCAGGCAGTGATGGAGGATAAAGCAGTATAATAGGACAATGCAACTCTCATGGTCAGTTCACATTTTTCCAAGGATCCTCTATTATCAGTCAGATCAATAAAATAACATCTGATGGAAAAACCAAGTCATATATGAGTGAATCTGGACCAAAATACAGGGTCAACTTCTATGGGAATCGGCTGCTAAAGCAAAGGGATCAGCAGCCATGAAAGGTTTTTGACCCATCCTTGTCCGTGACAATGAAAAAGGGATCTAGCCCTGCTCTCTCTTACTACAATAGAGAATAGTATGAATTCTCCTGTTCACACATAGTACATACGGGGATAAGGTCATGGTCAATAACAACGTAATCATCCAAACCAGAGATTGGATGTCTGTTTGCCTGGCTGTCAAGAGAAAAGTCATGCAGAGGGAAGTGAGTTCTCTCTACTGTGCAAGGAACAAGTATAAGGACTCGTAGTTTATTATGGAGGGAATAACCCACACACTGCCACTCCAGCTATCAAAATTGCTTGGGTGGAGATTGCTGCGGGAGACTGTGTCAGTCTCCAAGTCTCGATTCTTTATTTTGTTCTCTGCCCAAGGTGCTCTGCTGATCTCAGGCCAAAAGCCGTGTGAAAAATTCTGCCAACTCAGAGAGGATGATAGCTAGAGGAGGGGAAATTCAGCAATCCACTACTGAGCACAGGTAGGGAGATGGGAGTGAAGATGGTAGATTAGAATGAAAAATGAACTGGAAAATGAGGACAGAACTTCCGTCTGCTATCCCCTCTTGGAGTGATGTTCTCTTGGATAAGTGCCACAGAGGTACATTGGTGGGTCAAAACACATTACCGACAGCTTCATGTGTGCCATAGAAGTTTTTTGCGATAAGGTTGCTTCACTAACCTTAGAATTGTTGTTTCTTCTGGTTTCTGAACCACTGAACTAGAACTTCAATGCTCAAGTTTTATTTTGATGACCGCATTAAGGGTGGGTCAGTGGTTTAAAATAGCACCTCGACAGGGAGCCAGGTAACAGTCAGTGCAAGCCCAATAGTATTCATTTGTCCTTTCAAAATGTACTTAGAAAGGAAGCTAAACAAACCCTTAAGTAAATGACTACATCCAAGTCATCTAATCTAGTTCAAGTAAATACATTAAATATAAAAAATAATAGACTAGGTTGAAATTAAGTAGGTAGGTAGATCTCTCTCTCTCTCTCCACTCTCTCTCTCTCTCTCTCTCTC
>OMLC01088811.1:0-10425 GCA_900302585.1 Regalecus glesne
CTCTGTCTCTCTCTCTGTCTCTGTCTCTCTGTCTCTCTCTCCCTGTCTCTCTCTCTCTCTCTCTCTCTCTCTCTCTCTCTCTCTCTCTCTCTCTCTGTCTGTCTGTCTCTCTCTCTCTCTCTCTCTCAGGACGTTAAGTACAGAATAACTGTTAAGCATCATGCAGACAGTCTCTAACACTCATTTTATAATCAAACTAGAAGAGAAAGCACATGAACTTTCTATCTGGCATATCTCACAAGCTCTGCTAACAACTAGCTGCTGCTAATCCAGTTGATCCTCATCTGAGGAGTATCATTTGGTTTTATTTTGAAATGCTAGCATCAAGAGATCCTGTTAAAAAAGTGTGGCTGTGCTGTGTGTTTACCGGTCATCTGAGAGATGGCTCGGACACGCTCTGCCCTCTCCTTCCTCAGCAACCGCTTCTGTTGCTTCAATTCACTCCTCATCTTCCTCAGTGCCACAGTCTCCTGCTGGGCCTGAGTGAGGCGCGCGCACACACACACGCGCGCGCACACACACACACACACGCACACACACACGCACACACACACACAGTCTTTCAAACTCCCGATGCTAAGGCATGACCTGCAGGTTCACGCAGCTCTGGCAAGAGTGTTGTTAAATAGCTACATCTGATGATTGCCCTCGACTCGCCACATATACACACTGATGATGTTTCAGAGTTGTTTTCTTTCCACCTTTCAGTTGTTTGCTTGAGTCTGGGATAATAGAGCCTGGCAACTTCTCCATGCTACAATATGTAACAATCCATACTGATCGATATTCTAATCTGGTTTCAGCAGTAATTCGGAGCTAAATGGCTAAACCCTGGTCAGAACATTGGGCCCGGTTTGGCTAGTTTGCTGACCTTATTCAGGACGGCTAGCTGGGGTATTTTCCTACTGGACAGTCCCAGCTCTTCCCGGAGGGTCTGGAAACATCTCAACATTTTCTTCCTGTGCTCCTGCTCACGGGCGTTATGGACGCCCTTCTGAAGAGAGGAAGGTGGAAATACAATTGACAACACAGTAACACAGCACATGCTTATATACAGGTACACAGACAACCCCTCCAATAGACCAACGTAGCACCACCACACGGTACATGCTGACACTTATGGTACACGGGAGACAACAGTACCTGTAACAGATGAAGGTAGTACCACAGTACACAGATGTTACACAAACACGTCACACTGTTCTTACACTGTCTAGAGTCAGACTGTGGTGGCTGTTGTAGTCCGAGTCCTCCTGGAAGTCAGATGAATTTTCAGTCTCATCACTTGAATCTTTCACCAAGTCCACCACGTCTGCTGGCTTCCTCGGTCTCCTGTCCACTGTGGGACATCCTGCGGAACTCTGGACCATGCCAGCAACGTCATCAGGGGGCTCTGGCTCATCATCCACACAGATGATGTCCAACTGGCTCTGGTTGGAGGCTATCTCTGGGCTCACTGGGGCAGTCAGATCTATGGAAGGATGGGGGGTAGAGGGGAGGTCTCTTCTGCTCACCAGCCGGCCTGCGTGCCCAGAATGGCCCAGTAGGTTGGGAGGAGGTCGGGGAGTTCGACCTGACGATTTATGTTTCGGGGTCACAGTCTTGGTGAGTTTATCAGAAAGCAGCTTGGATGCATCTGCCCCTCTGTCACATGCTGACCTAGCACTGGACACTGTCACTTTTCTGACCCCAGGCTTTGGCCCCTGGACCCCAGATGGTTTGAGGGCAATCAGGTTGGCATTGGGGGGATGAGGTGGTTGGAGGAGCGTGAAGGAGCCTGGGGCTGGGAATATCTGGTTCTGGACAGGAACTTTGGGACAGGTGATCATTAGTGGCTTACCATTGTTATTGCTGGGAATAATTTTTAAGGTGTATGTACTCTTCTGAGCAAGGAAGCCTGTGCCTGCAGCGAGGGGGGACCCAGAGGAAACCTTCATTTTGGAGATGGAAGACGCAGTGGGGCCAGGTTGAGCCTGGCTGACCCCTTTCAGCTGGCTGAGTGGAACCAGTTGCACCAGTTTACCATCCTGCTTGCGGTACAGCTGGCTGCCTGATGCTGTCCGCACAGGCTGCAGGACCATTCTCTGGACACCCACGGGTGGTGCAGTAGGATTTGTTTGCAGGCCCAGGATAGGCACTGATCCAGTAGCATCTGGGACTGGAACCATCAACATCTGGGGCTTGCTGGGAAGTGTGTTCCCAAGAGAAGATTTTACAAAGGAGACCAGGCCGGTGTCCACCTGGGTCACTGGTGCTGTCGGGTATAATTACAGAAAAGAAGCAGAAGGATAAAGGTTAAAATTCACATGATCAAACTTAGGTGCATTGATTTAAACCATAAGGTTCTGATGTAGAGCTCGGTGTGTGACAGTCTGAATGTGAACAAGGGCTAAGCATTGGGAGAAGGATGATAGGATATGGAAGACACTCAATTGTGAATGAGTGCTGTTGTTTCGGTATATATTTGAATTTCATTATTTCATCAATGCACCAAACGATGGAAATTCCACTGAAAAACACCGTCAAAGAATAAAGTCAGCTGCCAGTTCACCTCCAACAGCAGTTCAAAACCTGAAACGGAAGTAATTCTGTATGTGGGGCAGTTTCGTGACAGTCGAGACGCATTTCCAAGCATCAAGTCTCAGTTGGTTTCAAACCCCAAAACACACCGTGTCAAAAGTTGGTCCCCCCAAGTACCAGGTCCCCGACACCAACAGAGTAATGTAGTGTCTGATGTTAATGCCGGAGGACTAGAGTGACTTGTCCATCAGGGATGGCCCCTGTGGACAGTCCATTTTACTCCCGTTTGTTACTAGCGGGCAACTGCCAGTTGTTTTAACTTCAAGCCGTTGTTGCTGCTCCTACAGTCGAGCATGTTATTCCAATAACTTCCACTGCTGTGTATGAGATTTATCAGTTAATTTAATACATTAATGCTTTTCAAAACACTCCGTGGTTTCTGAATCTTTCGTTTCAGTTTGCTGTGATTTTCACTAACTCTGCTCCCCTACTTCAGCCCATATTTTCTGTGACAAACAGCCAGCCTTACTTATGGTTAAAAAAAGCTGCTGGTGGTTATGCTATTATTAAAAGGGGTTTTAAATGCATTATGGGCCTTTAACCATGCCTTGACGGAAAGTCTCCATGAAAGGTTGGTGCTGTTCTTTTGGATGAATTCATGATTTCAGAGCATGGTTGCATCCAGGTTCACATACTAGCACACTACACTACTTCAAAAACAGTACACGGGGGTTTTTAGTGTGTCCAAAACCATAGTACACATCTAATAGTATGTGAAAATACCAGAACGGCACTGCTTATTTCTGAGTATGCAAACACTGTGTTGGTATAAAAAGCACCCCATTAAAGGTGTGAGGCCGTGTGAATGGAAGAACCACCTCCACATCCATCCACCTGCTGCCTGACTGGACCTGCTCAGCCTGAATGGGTGCTTTGTGTTCTGAGGGATACAGTAGGTGCAGTCTACATACCAGAAGCTCCGTTCATTTCCAATGCTAAAAGCATTTTTTGTCATTCCAACCCAATAAAGAATTATCATCGAATCAATTCCAATGTAATAAAATGTTCCCAAAGACATGCTTCACCCTGAGCAGATGATATAACTTCCACCAGGGCCCCCATCTCCATTACATATAGACACACTGGCAACAAGGCACTGGAGATCAAGCTGCTTTCTGGGGTTTCGTGCTTACCTGTGGAACTGGAAAGGAGAGTTGTGGTAACTTCAGGTACTGTGACACTGGGCGCTGTGGAAAGAGTCGGCAAAACAGCCTGAGGGGTCAGTGTAGAGACCTGGCTGATGGCAGGCTGCTGGAGGGAGTTGGAGGATGATGTGGAGGTTGAGAAGGATGTGACAAGAGCTTTCTGCTGCTTGGGTAACCCCACCCGACCCATCAGGTAGGCTGCCAGCCTGTTGGCAGGATGCAGAGCCCCCATCTCTCCAAGCTGGATCTTCGCCAAGGGATAGGGCTTACTGTTCACCTAAGGTCACACACACCGACTTTAACATAGACTGCACTTCACACACAACTTCAAAGCATCTCAGCTTTCACAGGTTTGTCCAGTTTAACCTCCAGCCATTTGTTTTGTGGAGCTCTAATGGGGGCACTCAAGACTAGGTGATCTGAATCGTTCCCAATCACGTTGGACCCCCAAAGTCCAGTTCATTTTCCTAGTGTGATTGCTCTGTATAGTGCTTGGGCAGGGCTCAGTGTGTTGTGCCTTGGCCTGCTTGCCAAGGTGGGCTCAGGCACAAGTCAGCTGGACTCAGGGACCATAGTCATCTAGCATCATCATGAACAGTCCTTGAGCATGGACCTTGAACACTGATTTTATGATCAGAGTGTCCCATTTAAAAAAACACTCTTGTGCATGGAATATGATTCACTGAAAATCCCTGCATTTAAATAAGATCCATGAGGCATGTGGGAGGGTCACATGCCTCTGTGTCCAAAATGACTCCAAATAAGTTGCTGGGTAAGTAAAATAATGTTGTGCCATGTGAGAGCTCTTCTCTTCAACAGAAAAAGGGGCATCGTCATGATGAAGAATGATCTGGCCTGGAAAGTTAAGCGCAGTACGAGTGTGGGCCAGCAGGGGAGGGAGGACAGTCCTACTATGGCACAGTGTAAGGCAACTGTACCCAGGGTGAGTATGCCCCGTGTTAAAATCTTATTTTCTCCAAAAGAGATCGTAAAGCTACAGCCCCTGAGGATTTACATGCAGAGAAGTGTGCTATCTTATTACTTATATCACCTTTATCCGAAGATCAGAAGAAGCATTCTATAATCACCATTTAAGACAATAGCTGAGGAATCTCCAAATCCAGAATTGAGTAGGCTTACATATAATAACAGCAATAATAGTAATCAACTTCATAGGGACAGTGCATATTAATGAGCTAATAGAGCGTAAATAGACCAGATTTAGCCACCGGCCTAATTTTCATCTGTTGTCATCACTTGAATTACAGAACCTCCCTTGTGAAATGAATCTCTCTTTGAATAAGCTTGAATAAACCCAATGATTGTATCTAGAGATCTTACCTGGACCAGTAGGTTGGTGCCACCAGGCTGCTTCAGATTAGCCGAGAGGTATCCAGCAGGGGAGATGCTAGTTAGGAGAGGGAGACCCATCTTCATCAGTCTTGTCCTCTCTCTTCTGTACTTCACTGTCTCTCCACTCTCTTCTATCAGCTTAACCTTCTCATTGTCTTCAAAGTCATCCTCTACTTCCCTCTGCCAGTCCTCCAATGGTTCATCCGGCTCCCTTCTCCCCTCCTTTCTTTCCTGCTCATCCTCCTCCTGTCCCATCACAGTCTTTTCTCCCAGCAGGTGTGCTTGTTTCAGGGGGGAGAGTGTATTTGGGCTGGTGTTGGGTCCAGAGATGCGAACTTTGTAGTAGACACACATATTCTTTTCTCCCTGCTCTTTGTAATTACACAGTGGGGTAACGAGGTAGTTTTTGATCGTGAAAGGCTCACTGAGCTGGTCTTTAGCCATGGCTTCACACACTTGTTGCAGGATCAGATTTCGGTCTGAACTACTTTGCCACTGACAATCCGCCATGATGAGCAAGCGCTTTGACGGAGTCTGAACTGTTCTTGATTTAGACTCAGGCAGGTTTGGTTGATGGGAGTCTGAGAGAGAACCAGAGGACAAAATTCAAAACCCAATTACCAGAAATTGTGCATTTGAGTAACTTAGCTAGTGCTGTCCAAAGACTCCCACACAGAGAGCAGAAGTAGTGCAGTTTGGGAGACTTTCGGAGACACAACCACTACAACAGGTTCAACTAAAAGATCATAAATAGTGAAGCAGTCAAAAGCAACAGGGTCCCAGCAGGGTCAAAGCCAAAGCACCTCAACAATACACCCATGACCTCATGTGAACAGAGATGACGTGTCAGAAAAACAGGACAAGAAATAAAATGGAATACAAATTAAATGGAACCACTTTTCTGTGATCCTTCAGTTCCCAGGGGTAAGTTTCTCTCTGGGAGTAACAGAGAAAAGTAAAAAAGAGACTGAAGGCAATACAAGATGGAAGGAAACAGAAACATTGGCTGTGTCTGGGGTTGTTGGTCCTACCTGGTTCACTATTCGGCTTCACACTGGTTTTCTTACACAAGGGTTTTTTATTCATTGCAGGTCTGGACTGGGCTCCCACCTCCTGGAGGAAACATGTGTATTCGTGAGCAAGCACATCTACTCCAGAACGTGCACGAGTGTATTACATGCTTGTCAGTATTCTAAAGAGCTCGTCAGCAGTCTTAACAAACAAAGAAGGATTTCAACCACCTTTACAGCTTTTTGAGTGTTTGTGGCAAATCTGTTTTTTTACCTCCAGTCCTATTTCCACAGTAGCCAACAGAGCTTATAGAGCTTGTGTGCTGAAGAAGGTGAACACTCTGTTCTTATTCTTTCAGATTTAACTGCTGCCTATAACACCATCAATCATGCCATCTTCCTTGATAAGGTGGAGAACTGGGTTGGCATTTCTGTTACAGCATTAAATGGATTTGTCTCTTGTCTGACTAACAGATATTTTAATGTCTGTATTAACAATCATGTATCCTAATCAGCTCCTCTACTGTGGGGAGTCCTCCAGGGATCTGTCCTTGACCCAGTCCCCTTCTCCTTATACATACTACCTCTGGGTCATCTGGTCACTTTCCAGACATGTCCCACACCACTGTTATGCTGATGATACTCTGATCAATGTCTCTGCCAAACCCAATAATCTGAATCAACTGTCCTCCCTCTAGGATTGCTTAGCTCCCATCAAGACTGGATGTCCCTTAATTTCCTCCATCCAATCCCTGATAAAACTGAACTTCGCTTCATTAGTACTGACAACTTTAAAACTGCAGTTGATCAGTTTAATGGTCCACTTCATTCAAACGTCAAACCTACTGCAAAAAATCTTTGGGTCATCTTTGACCAGAACATGTGTTTTGATCACCATGTTACTAACTTACTCGAGTCCGGTTGGCTTAGGTTGAGAAATAGTGATAAAATCAGATATATTTTGTCTTTTAAGGATCTTGAAATATTAATTCACACTTTCATCTTCTCTTGTCTAGATCACTGTAACTCCCTCTACTGCTGCCTCAACCACGACACCTTCAATCATTTAGAGCTGGCTCAGAATGCAGCTTCTAGATGACTCACTAGAACTAGCTGTAAGTCCACTTCAACCCTGTTCTGTCGTCTCTATGTTGGCTTCCTGTAAAATTCAGACTAACCTACAAGATCCAGTTGATTAGATGTAAAAAACTCCATGACCTCATTCCACTAACTTTGGACTTCCGGCTGTGGTTGGAAACGGCGAAGCCGGGATTCGAACACCCAACTGCATGACGCAAAGATGCACTGACCATAGGTGCCTTAACCCTTACACCACCGGAGGACCACTCCTCCTGGCTTTTAACAGTGTACAGCACATTACTCTGTTTGTGCCAGGGGACCCGGTCCTTGGGGTGGACCAAATTTTGACACAGTGTGTTTAGGGGTTTGAAAGCAACTGAGATGCAATGTTTGGGAAAATACGTGTCTCGACTGTTCCGACACTCCCCCCCACATACGGAATCATACGAAACATTTCTTAATAAACTTCTGACCCAGTTGAACCGATTCACCCCTTTTTGTGATTTTACTCCCAATGTTTTTCCCCCTGCCTCTGTCCCATTGTCCATTTTGTGCTATAACACTGCAAATTTCCCCCCGTGAGACTAATAAAGGAATATCTTATCTTATGTACCCAGAACAGTCTAACTCAAAACAACATGCTAATAGGTATGAGCTAGCAGTGCTAGTTAGGACTTGCTAAACTTTAGTGTTTGCACTGAACTGGTTTTTGCTCTGTATAAATGTCCGTCATTCATCCGGCCCGTCAGGAGCCTTACCTTTTCAGTGGAGGGACTGCATTTCCGTTGGTGGGTCTTCCTGCAGTGGTAACTTCTGATCCTGGCACAGGTCAGTGTGCCTTCTTTGCACTGAAAACAGAAGAGGGAAACCAGTTGTCTTTTACCCGGAAAGTGTTGGCCCAGAAATAACACACAAGCAGTGAATCAAAATGCCTGTTCTCTAGTATGTCAATCAGTACTTGAGGACCTTGCTTTATATTTATTGCTTTATACATGTGTGTATTTACACAACTTTTATCAAATATCTTCATTTCAGTTTATCTTATGTTTATCTTATCACAAAAAGGCCAATTGTTTCAACTGGTTGAGAAGTTCATTCAGAAAGGTTTCTTCACCGAGCTCTGAGGCCTATTTGTTTAGACAAAAGACAACACTATCAATATTACCATATGAGGTCTGCATTCAGTGGGAGGTCAAGCACAAGAAAAGAGGTGGCTGCCTTAAAGGAAATGTGTACTCTGTGCTCATGGCCATGAAAGTAACTTTGACACGTCTCAGTCGTGGTCCTTGGCAAAAAGCTGTTCTGCAGACAGACCTGCCTCGTCTGCATCTGTGAACATGGTCTTGTTCCTGTTGTACGTCACTCTCAGCTTGGCCGGGTGTAGCAGACCACATTTGGTTGGTCTTGTAGAAAATTCCTGTCTAGAAAGCCGCTCGGCGTTTCACTACCACGGGTGGAGAGTCTCTGAAAATTTGAATTTGCTGCCCTTGGTACATGAGGGTTCTGGAGTTCATGATCTTCTATAGAATATCTTCAAGGGCATGACAGTAGTGGACCCTGAGAATCAAGTGTCGTGATGGTTCGTCATCCCCAGAGCACTCCTGTAGGGCCCTATTAGCTCCGTCAATCACCTGGCTCTCGTCAAGCTGTAGCATATCTGCTAACAGCTGGCCACAAATGCTATGGCGGCTAGCACAACTTGATGATCCATGTTCTGAGTACTCGACTCGGGTTCTCTTTCTTAATCTGGCTTGGTGCTTCAGGTGGGCCTCCATCCTCATTTGACTTGGAGTTGTGCTTTGTTCTACACATTTGGAATGCACTATAGACACTAGCAGTATCATAGATACACAAGCCCTCAAGCAAGTACATACAAGTTGTGTAGATTTAGTGAAAATGATGCCTAAACCACTGGGTCAGAGCATCTCCAAAGCGACAAGTCTTTAAATGGTCTAGAGCGAACATCTTCATGCCAGATACCAGAGAACACCTTCAGAGGTATTATGGGGCCTTTACCCCGACTGGTCAGAGCTGTTTTGGTGGCACGAGGGGGACCTACATGATATTAGGCAGGTGGGTTTTATGTTTTGGCTGACAGCAGCGTATATACACATATATGTAGATATAGAGCCAAAGAATGCTTACAGATTTGAGGAACGGGAGGTAGACAGGTTCTGGGGCATAGACTGGCTCTGGGTCTGCGTCGTTCTTCGTCCACAGCGTTTTGATCTGCTGGGCTGGCTCGGAAACATTTTCTGACTCCCTCAGAACTAGAAGGAAACAACAGGAAGAGGGTAAAACCCATGTGGTCACAAAGGGTAAGAATTATTTTCACAGAACACGATGGAGCTGCTGAACACTTTTTTTAACCGACTGGGAGAAGCGGTCAGGAGATCACATATGTGCCGACATGTGGCGTCTTCCATCCATCCATTCATCGTCAATCACTTATCTGAAATCGGGTCGTGGGGGAACTGGAGCCTATCTCTGTTCTCATTGGGCGAGAGGCGGGTTAGACCCTGTATAGGTCACCAGCCTATCACACGGCAGAGCAGTTAGGGGAACAGTGTCTTGGTCAAGGACACCTCCACATGCTTCTCCGCAGGACCGGGGATGGAACCTGCAACCTTCTGATTGCCAGGCGACCACTCTACCCACTGAGTAAGGCCAACCCCTGGCGTCCGCCAGTGAGAACTAAATAAACCTCCTTTATACGGACAGTGCATACTAATTATCATTTAGAATATAAATATGACAGAATTTGCTATAAGGGTGAATTTCATCCGTTGTCCGAAGCAGGTAGGGGTTCAGTGTCTTGCTCAAGGACACTTCAACACACTTTATGAAGGAACCGGGATCAAACCAGCCTTTTCTGATCACTAGATGACTGCCCTACTTCCTGAGCTATGCTGCTCCTAATGCTGAATATGTTCTTAATGATTTTCTCTCCATGTTTCTTTTTTATTCTTTATTTATTGGACAATGTTGCAGAGATTGTTATGCAATCATATTCATGGGCGGCATAGCTTCATAGGTAGAGAGGCAATCAGAAGGTTGCAGGTTCAATCCCCGGTCCTGCATACAGCATGTGGAGGTGTCCTTAAGCAAGACACTGAACCCCTAACTGCTCCCCGAGCCCCATATGTTGGCAGCTCACTGCTCCTATACAATAGGATGGGTTAAAATGCAGAGACATCCAAAATTCCCCTTGTGGGACTGATAAGGGGAATCCTTTCCTTTCTTTCTTTCTATATATA
>OMLC01088835.1:0-11156 GCA_900302585.1 Regalecus glesne
TCTCTCTCTTTCTCTCTCTCTCTCTCTGTCTCTCTCTCTCTTTCTCTCTCTCTGTCTCTCTTTCTCTCTGTCTCTCTCTCTCTCTCTCTCTCTCTCTCTCTCTCCCCCTCTCTCTAACCCCTCTGTCCTTGCAGCTTCGATAGTATTTCTCATGGCACGCCTCAGTGAGCACCTCAGGATTGACAGACAAGCGGGGGACGTTCCCTGCCCGTTAACATTCCTAACCCCTCTTTATCATTTCCATGTTATGAGTGATAAATTGGTTACGTCGAGGTACAGCGGGGCTGTAATGTTTGCGCTGCTCTGCACCCTGGAGGCCACGGCGGATCGCGTGTTAGCGTAGCCAGTATTGAATGACTTCAGACTCCGTGTGAAACGTGAGAACCATCACTCCCATGATGCCAGGACTGTCTCATCCACGCAACTGTCCACGATGTGACGCCTCCCTCTCACAGATGCTGTGAACAGGATTTAAATAAATTACAAGTTGGTTGCCTCGACGCCCACTTCACTTTTGCTAAATTTTCAGTGTACCAGTCGGCCTCTGAGAAACATCAGTCAGTTAGAAAGATAACCGTCATCTGACAACGTCTTGTCCAATAGCAAACATTAAATCAATTCTCCACTTGTTTTATTCTATGTATACCGTGCACCCTTGCTGGAAGTGATGCCACTTACATTAACCATAGTCCAAATCAAGTCGGATCAATTTTATTTGTATAGCCCATTACTACAAATTACAACTTTTCCTTTAGGCTAACACAAAATCCTTCCCTTAGACCCTTGCAACAGATAAGGAACAACTCCCTTACAAAACTCCTTTGACAGGGAGAAAAGATGAGAAGAAACCTCTCACAGCAACAGAGGAATGATCTCGGATAGGTGTGCAATGGATGATGTGTACACAGAACGAAACACAATTTACGGAATTATAATGGAATTATAGTATATACGAAGAATGTGTTTAAAGCTGAGCAAGACATCAACTCCCCAACTTCTCGAGAAGGAATGGTGACCTGTCCAGGGTGTCTCCCCGCCCCTCACCCAATGAACACTGGGATAGGCTCCAGCATGAGCCCATGACCTGACCCTGGACAGGTGGCCGACAATGGATGGATGGATAGATGAGGAAATTTGAAGAGTCTGCAGTAGTAGGTCAATTGCAAAGCATGCAGGCCCAACTCCCCATGGTGCCACAGGAAGTGCATCCAGCCTAAGTCTCCCAGCCTCCTCCCAGGTCATATACACAGAATAGGAGAAAGAAGAGCCCATATATAGTAGAGAAAACATTTTAGAGAAAGAACAGTGTACAATAGTCAATAGCCTATGATCTATAATCTCCAATCTGTAATCAGCTAAATGAAAACAACCACATTATTTTTTTTCAATTTCAGACAATATAGAAATTTCTCTCAAAAGGACCTGATTCTGCCCCACAGGCCTCTGGACAGGATTAACCTGTCTTGTTGCATAGCAATCAACACTTGAGGCGTCTAATAACATGTACCTCTCAATCTGGACACCAGATGTCTTCGGCCCTTATGCATGTCGTTCTCTGCATGGCAGCACTCAAACCCTGTCTGATTCAAAGCCTGTGTGAGTTACGACACCCCCTTACAAACTGCTGATGATTTACATGTGATCGTCTGCAGCAGCTCTCCCCACAGTAAGGGATTTGGATTTTATGGATGGCCTATCCCCATGTTGTCACTTGAACAAGTGTGTGTGTGTGTGTGTGTTTACGCTCGTCCATATACGCGCCCACGAAGCAGGGCCACTAGATTTACAGGACATTCCACTTCAACATAAATAACCTTTGGTTCAGCGAGTGGCCCTGCTGAGCACCAGTTGAAGAGTGAGCTGCAGCGGGCTGTGTTTATGACCTTCATGCATAATTGAGTCCTGCGGGTTCATGTGAGCCCATGTTTAACACTCTCTCACTTCAACTTCAAATGGTTGGATGTGTCCTTGGCGCAAGGCTGGACTTCTCCGAGGACCTCCTTACACAGATTAGTTACCGTGTCGGTACGATTTGCGGACTGGGTCTCAAGCTGGAGGGTCAGTCTCCCCCGTGGGAGGGTAAGAAAAATAAAGTCGGGGTGATTTAGCTGTCATTCCCAATAATGCTGCTTTGCCTCCTTTCAGCCAAAAATGTCTTGAAAATTTCAAACAACAGGCCCTGAAGGACTCGCACACTCCCAGGACGTGCGAGCGGCTCTGCAAACTAAAACCATACACCGCCCTCTTGTGTTTTGGTGGTGAAACTGTTGAGGGAACTCCACTGACGTCCATCTGCACGGATGCTGAAACCTGTGATACAAAGAGGGTTTGATCGATTCTCGATTAAGTCTCTGTTTTTGTGCCTTTGCAGGTGCCCAGCTCTGAAATCGAAGCTCAACATTGATGTCGAGAACGTGTTCATCATTCATCTCCGCTGCCTGCACAACCTCCACTGTGAACAGGTCAAGTCTGAGTTCAGGTCAGTAGCATTTCTGACTCACCGACACGTTTCCCTCATTCATCTCACTTTAAGATGTATTGTATGGTAGAACACATGTTATGATGTCTCTATTTCCCAAGGGAAAGCTATGTAGTAGGGCAGGCACACCTTTCTGATGGGTCATTAGGATATGGAGCAATTAATCTCCCCTGGATCTTCTCACCACGAGGTAAAGAGGGCTTAGCCCACAGTGTTGTCAGGGCTTATGGATGGAGACAGAGAAATGTCTGACTGAAGCCTTTGGGCAAGCTCACCTCATCTGTCTGGCTGTCAGGGGCTGGAATGCTTTGTGTTCAACATGATCTTAACAAGGTGATGGAGAGGAGGAGAAGAAGAAGCTGCTTTATTTGTCTGCACAATACAATGAAATGTGTTCTCTGGATCTAGCCCATCCTGTTGTATAGCATGGAGTATAGTAGCTCACTGTTAGAACAACTGACGAGCCAGAGGCTATGGGTTCAAACCTGCTGCGAGGTGTCAAGAAGGGCATCTGGGCTTAATCCCCCGAGCTCCATCTAAGTCCATGTCCACGCCCACAACGTGGGGACTAATCGTGACATGTTAAAACAGACCTCTAATTGTACAGGAGCAGAGAGTAGCAGCAGCGCCCAGGGAGCAGTTCGGTGTTCAGTGTCTTGGTCAAGGACACTTCAACACACTTTCTCCAGGGGCCGGGGATTGACCCGCCAATCCTTCAATTACCAGATGACCCGTTCTACCACCTGAGCTAAGCCATCCCCTTAAGGGATGGTAAGGGGCGATGAACACTACCTGACCGTTCAATAATGCAGAAAGCTCCTCAGACAAGGGCCTTGGAAGGAGGGCTTCGCGTGGACTCACGGACGATATAGCTGCACAATAATGATCGCTATATAGAGATAGCTTTCATGTCAGGCAGAGCCTCGGAGGGGCCCTACAGAAAGGCGGTCAAGCGTAGGATGAAGAGAACCCCTGAAAGATGTGTAGGGTCATATCAGCTTGTTGTGTGATTGTGTCCGAGGTGGGAACTTCTTGTTCTGCACATATGTACAACTGCACTGTAATGAATCTGAACGAGTACAAAATGATTCATATTAATGTAACCAACCATACAATGAGATACTTTTCATAAAATGGTTACTAATCACTTCTTCAATAGAAATTCACCATTCAAGATTCGTGTTTATGTTTGTTTTTCGTGAATGAATAACCTGTTGACACACTTTGAATCCGTCATAAGATGTTGAAACTCCAGCCATCCATCATCAACTGCTTATCCAACGTCGGGTCGGGGGATCGTGCTGGAGTCTATCCTGGTGCTCATTAGGCAAAAGGGAGGGAAAAGTCAGCATTCCATCGCAGGCAGGGTTTGATCAGTTTGGAGGTCAGAGTCTTGCTCAATGACACTGTCACATGCTGTCTGCAGGGTCCGGGGATTGAACCATCAATCCTCTGATTTCTACACAATTACCTCCTGAGCTGTACCACTTATGTTGAAGCTCATGAAGGAAAACGTTTTTTTGGTTGCCATATTGGGAGCCAACATGGAGAGAGTCTCCATAGACATTCTCACAGAAACCATGTGATTAGACACAGCTAGCCAAGCCACTACCACAGTTTAATCCTAAACGTTTCTATAAACTCTACCACCATCCTCAGCTTCACCACTAACCGTATGTGTTGTTGCTTGTATGCAAAAATTGACTTCTGGGTAGGGATTGTAGAACGTTTTCAGTTTGTATTATTTGTATGAATGAACAAATTGGCAGGCTGAGATGGTTCCATGCTTTCCCGGAGAATGTCTGTGGAGATCAGGCATTCTCCGGGAATATGGGGGCAGCAGAACTCAGGAGGTGGAGTGGGTCATCTTGTGATTTGAAGATTGGTTGGTGGCTCCATCAGAAAGTGTTTTGAAGTGTCCTTGAGCAAGACACTGAACCCCTAACTGCTCCCCGAGCACCATAGGTTGGCATCTCACTGCTCCTGTACGATAGGTTGGGTCAAATACGCAGAGAAATCCAAATTTCCCCTTGTGGGACTGATAAGGGAATCATCATTATTATTATTATTATTATTATTATTATTATTATTATTAACTGCCTCCCGGACGCTGTAGCGGCTCACTGCTCCTATACAATGAGATGGGTTGAATGCAGAGAACAAATTCCACTGGCCTTGAGCATGTGACAAATGAAATCCTTCTTCTCTTTCTTCTTCTTCTTCTTCTCATTCCTCCATCACAAGCATTTGATTTTGATTCACATGCGAGTCTTTGGGATCAAAACGTGCTGCCCCGGCTACCGCCCAGCTTGTTGGGTCAGGTGTGGGTCTCTGAAGAAGTGTCCTCTTTCAACATCAGTGTTAAAGCACATTGTATGTTGAGATACCAAAACATAGACTTAGTTAACCTCACCATAGTGGAAAAACCAAGAATCAATACCGATACCCTTTGTAGTATAATTTGATGAAAACAGAATGCAAGGTTGAGCACGCCAGGAATATTAGCTCCAACACGTCCAAGAGATTCACACTGGCAAACACACACACACGCTCACATGTATGAGCACCATTTGTTCACAATCACACACATAAACACACACATGCGGGCAAGCATCATGCATACACAAATACACATGCAAGCACTCCACACGACACACACACACACAGGCGTGCACGGGGGTCCACAAATCAACATGTGAACACAAACAGCCTCTTAGTGATTCTCTGGCCCTCACTTACTTATGGTATAGGTGGGATCTAATGGTATCTCCCTGCCAGCGCAGCTCTAATCTCGCCGCCGTAGATCACCTGAAGCCAGGAGCCCGACAGCAGTGGAATGGCTTCCCTGGGATGGGGCAGAATATTTATATCGACGTGCCATCTGTGCACAGATTGTTCTTTTTTTCATAAAGCGTTGGGCTAAGGCAATTGCACAGGCAGGCTGAACCGGGAGCTCCCCCTGTGATGGGTTCAGCCAGCATGTCCAACAGGCTCCTGCCTGTTTGTGTCGTGGGTTGTGCTGAGAGGAAAAAGCGTGAGGGGGTATGAGACGCAACACATTTATCGGCTGAGCTGTTGATTTGGAGTGAGAGTGTCACTTTCTACAGTCTGCACTGCCAGCATGTGTGCGGGCATGTATGCATATGTTGTTTTTGACGAATAAGCTGTGAATGTCTCCTAGTTCACCACAGTTCCACAAATCTGCTCTCTCACGATAACAAGACAAGTGACGGAGAAAGCCTCAGAAATGGGTTCTATTTTTCGTCTCTGTGTGTATGCACGCGTGTGTATTTGCATTTGGCGCTGGCGGATTTGGAACATTTCATAAGAGATTTATTTATTGGGACATTCTTTAAATAGGGACTAAGCTGCAGGACCTGGGGATCTAACGGACCCCTTTCAAAATCCAATAAAAGGAACGATGGGGTCTGTTTTACGTGTCACCTTTAGTCCCCACGTTGTGGGCTGGACATGAACTTAGATGGAGCTTGGGGGATTAAGGCCAGATACCCTTCCTGATGCCCTGTGGTGGGTTCAAACCCACAGCCTCTTGCTAGTCAGTTCCCAAAGCACGCGCTCTACCACTGACCTGCCTTGGCAGACACATTGAACCGCAGTGTGCTGGGGATGAATCCACTCAATTTCCAGACTTCACTTTCTGTGGCAGTTAAATTTTCACAAGTGAACCTTGCAAGCCCCTCTGTTTCACAGCAAAGCATCTCATTTGGTCAATATGCAGCCTTCTCCTTAAAGCCATCTTCCAATGCTTCATGTATGGCAGCTCTTCTGTCCTATCTAAGCGGGTGACTTACTCTCATAGGTCACGAGAAACACTTTGAGCTAACAGCTCAGCGTTTTCTCCTTTTCTGCCATCGACCCGGGTTCGAGTCGGCTGCATGGCTGCTTGCATCGGAATCGGTCATGTTTGGGTCAGCTGGTTGAGCTCTATTTGCTGGAGTAAGGGGTAAGGACCAAAGTAGAAATAACTCTGGATGATAGCTTCATTTAATCACTATTAATACTCCTAATCCTTTACTCAGTAAAGTTACAGACATAACTCATTGGTAGAGTGCTTTCTTTGGGAACTGACGGACCAGATGCTGCAGGTTTGAACCCACCGTGGGGCATCAGGGCAACCATTCTTAATCCCCCAAACTCCCTCTAAATCGGAGTCCATCCCCACAACGTGGGGACTATTTGTGACACCTAAAAATGAACCTCACATATGTGGAGAATAAGAGGACTCTTTTATTACCCTTCTGCAAATGTCATCATTAATAGATCAATATCAAATCTATAAAATATCTAAATGTTGCACAAAATGTTCCAATATTGCAAAAAAAAAACATTTCCGTAGACAAGATTTATCCTGATCCATATATGGATTAATTTTTATCTCCATTTGGTAGCTGGGCTCAGGAGGCAGGGCGGTTGTCTATAAATTGGACGTTTTGGGGTTGATCCCAGCACCTGCAGAGAGAGAATATCAAAGTGTCCTTGAACAACACACTGTTCCCCCAACTGCTCTGCCTAGTGATGGAACAGTGACCTGTCCAGGGTGTTACTACGCCTTCCACCTAATGAGCACTGACAAAGGCTCCCGTTCCCCCATGACTCAACTTCAGATGATGGATGGAATTTAATGAATATGAACTGTCCCTATAAAGGAGTTTATTACTACTATTATTTTTATTATCATTATTTTATCATTATTAGATCAGAAAACCTATGAGTGGAGATGTTCTCAATGCACACTTACATCGTAATATAGACTGACAGGAGGGTCTGTATTCATCGATTGCAAGTTGGGATAGATTTTACAGTGGTGGTCGTAGATTTACTTGGTTAGCATTTCTGTGGATGCTGTTCCAGTGCTCACAGCAGGGGGGGGACATGGAGATCTTGGAGAGATCCATCTGTGATTTTCCTCTGAGGAGCGCCGACATCATTTCAGGCAGAACATCTAATGAGGACGCGGGCTTTGAAGTCCGACCCACTCATACGTTCTGCCCCATTTGTTTTTTGTGGAAGTTTTCCGCAAGATGTATTGTTCAGCCACTGACGGCTGAGAGAGAACATTTCAGAGCAGCTCTGCCTCTTTGTGGAAAACCTCACTCTGGTTGTTATGGTTGCATAATTGCAACAAGAGTGGAAAACTGAGGCCATTTGTTTCATGAAGGATTAGCCCCGTTGCCTCGCAGCATCGGGGCTCCTGGATTCTGTCTCGGGCCTCGAGTGGGAGCTCGTGTTCTCTCTCTCCCCGTGTTTGTGTGGGTTTCTCAAACACATGCATGTCAGGGGAAGTGGGCATTCCACAGCCGATGACTGGGAGTGGAAAAACCTCCGTGCGCCAGCTGGGCCATGTTTTCCCCAATTAAGGGAACAGTTTGCCTAACCTAGCATACAGGTATCCATCCGTCGTCCATCATCGACCGCTCATCCGAAGGCACGTGGCCGGGTCATGCCGGAGCTCAACCAAGTGCTCATTGGGCGAAGGGTGGGGAAACACCCGGGACAGGTCATCACTCCATCTCGGGGGTTGAACACTTAGGGGTTCGGTGTCTGGCTCAAGAACACCTCAACAAGGACCCGGGGATCGACCCTCCGGTCTCAACGGCTATAAACAGTGAGCTCTCTTTGTCGACATGGTGAGGAAATAAGAGGAGGAGCTAATGCTTTTATTGTTTCCTATTCTGACGTTTAGAGCAAAGGGGTGAACGATTTAGGCTGCTCTGCCCTATGAGCTAATGTCTGGCTGTGGGTGCTAGCTTCTCTGTGTCCGACCAAGCAGCAAGCATAACACGGGCTACTCATCGTGTGTCGACAGCACGGAGAGATCAACAGCAGACGGGGTTAGAGATCACTTAGCCGCATTAGCTCAGCGGTAGAGCCCACGCTGTAGGAACTGACGAGCCAAAGGTTTTGGTTTCAAAACCAGCATGACGAAGAGCATCTGATCGTAACCCTCCCTGCTCTATTTCAGTCTGTGTTCACCTCCGCAATGTAGGGCCTAACTGTGACACGGGAGAAAAATGGACCTGCTCTACAGGCTAATGTTTAGCTGTTAGCGCTAGCCGCTCTGTGCCCGACCAAGCTACAAGCACTACACCAGGGTGTCCAAAGGGATCCAGAAATGGGATGCGGGTCTTTGTTCTAACCGAGCACGTACACGCCTGATTCTATTAGTCACCCAACCGTCTTTACTCAGGACCGTGATTAGTAGAAGATCCACACTCGAGTCTACTGATCAATGTTGAGCAAGACACTGAACCCTTAACTGATCCCCGGGCACCAAAATGGTGGCTGCTCTCTGCTCCTATACAGCAGGATGGGTTAAATGCAGAGAACGTATTCCACCGGCCTGTGCCGTGTGGCAATAAACCAACAAATAAATAAATGAATGAAATGTGCCTGGGGTTGAAGGTCAAAATGAAATGTGTTCTCTGCATCTAGCCCTCACCATTGTACAGGAGCAGTGGGGGCTGTGGTAGGTCAGCAGTATACCGTGCCCTTCAGGAAATGATGAGCCAGATGTTACTTGTTCGAACACACTGTGGGATGTCAGGGAGGGTATCTGGCCTTAATCCCCCTAGCTCCATCTACGTCCATGTCCACCTCCCCAGCATGGCGACTAATTGCATCATGTAAATATGGACCTCTCAGAGCGGTACTAGCAGCAGTGATATTTATAGGGACAGGGGTGGTAATGGAATTAGGGGTAGGTAGTAATAGTCGTAGCACTAAGCTATGCTAGTTACATAAGCTAACTACGTGAAAGTGGAACGCAGCTGCAGTATCGGGGGGGCATCTCCGGTCCTTTCTCTTATTGCCTTGCTCAGGGTCACAGGCAGGGGTATTAGCCTTAACATGCCCGTCTCTTTGATGGTGGGAGGAAACCCACACAGACACGGGGAGAACATGCAAAGTCCACACGGAGAGGACCCGGGACGGTATTGGAACCCAGGACCTTCTTGCTGTGAGGCCACTGTACTGCCCACTTTTAGTTTAAAGCTGTCGCAGGGATTTGGGGGATTTGTCTTGACTCTGAGCATCCCCTGTTGACGATGGTAGTTGTGTTTGCAGAACAGCACATGAATCCTGCCTGTAGGTTTCAGAGACCTACACTGGTCCTCTGGTGGCTGTTGTGTCCATTTGGAAAAAAAAAAAAGAGTGAACGATGGCGTGTTGTGAGGGATGCTTTGGAAAAGCCAGCTGTTTGCCAGATATCCAGCGATGACGTGTTGTATATCTCATTGTTGCTACGTCTCCTGTCTGTGTGCTGTAAACCAATTGGTCCGATTTCTTGGGAATCCGGCCTGGAGACAAACGTAATTCCGCTTGCTGTGTAGAGATGAGAAGTCTTTTCCCACAGATGTGTCACGGTACTCTCATCTCTCATCATCTCCACTGACCTGGATTGTTACTTCAGTCGATTCCCTCGCAGCGCTATTGGTAAATATTTCAATGCCGACTGATGCCAGGGGAGGAGGAGGAGGAGGAGGAGGGGGGGGTGGCACAGGGACCTGTAACCCAGAGTCATGTAAGGATGTTGTTGTTACCATCACCGGCGCCCGCTCGTCCATCCCTAGGGTTTGTTTACCAGTGTGGCCATGTGTTTAAAATGAGGACAACAGCGCCAAGCGTCTGGCCCGCTGGTACCGTGCTTCTGGAAAAGGGGAGAGCAATTGAAGACAGGCAGGTTTGGAGAATCTGTTCCTCATGAAAAATGGTCCTCTATGTATATTTGATACTTTAAATGGATGTAGGGAGAACACTGCGCCCTGTAGCACTGGGTCTGGCAGCAGTATGAAAGCAGCCTCTCGGCCTCCGACACTCCTGGTTCTCGTTGCAGCTTTTGCCCATTCTGAAGCTTTATTTATTTGTCATTGTAGGGGCAGTGAGGAGCCGCAGTGCACGAGAACCAGCTCCAGTCCTTTTGCTTATGGCCTTGCTCAGGGGCACAGGCAGGAGTATGGACCCTAACACGCATGTCTTTATGACGCTGGGAGGAAACCCACACAGAGAGAACATGCAAACTCCACACGGAGAGGAGCTGGGACGGGAATGGAACTCAGAACCTTCGAGGTGACAGTGCTGACAAACGTGCCACCGGGCTTCACTACCTTACCACTAATAATCCCTTAGGTGTCACTGCACAGAACATTTCAGGAAACCTCGGATGCATTCGGCACGGCCCTACCAGGAGGGGCGGCAGGTCCCTCAGGGTAGCAGGCGTTGCCCCCACAGCATGAAGGTGTTCTGAGGATGTTCATGTCAGCGGTTCAGTGTAAAGACAACGAAAGCAGAGGCAGGGGCTGTGTAAAACTACACTACATGGGGCTGTGGGCTTGAAAACAGTAGCCGTGCTGCAAGCCAGGGCTACGGCAGCGCGGAGGTAGAGTGTGCACTTTGGGAGAGGACAAGCCAGAGGCTGCGGGTTTAAACCCACCGCATGGCTTCAGGAAGAGCATCCGGGCTTAATCCCCAAAGCCCCATCTAAGTCCCTGTCCACCCCCACAACGTGAGGACTAATTGTGAAACACGTGAAACGGACCTCTCTCTCCTCGATGCAGCAGGACACCATGACACGAGCCAGATGACCAGACATGTGGTGTGGATGCATTGCGTGTGTGAGGTTTTTATACGAGGCCTTCATGCATGTGTTTGTAAGCTGTGT
>OMLC01088838.1:0-10187 GCA_900302585.1 Regalecus glesne
CATTGTACAGAACACTTCTAAAGAGATATTTGTGTTCCTTAAAAAGGCCGAGCACAGACCTCAGCCAGCAGGCAAACAGTTCTCCACCGTGTTACTAGGTCTCTCTCTCTCTCTGTCTCTCTCTCTCTCTCTCTCTCTCTCTCTCTCTCTCGGCGGGGGTAAACTTACATGCCTCACTAGTACTTGAGCAGTAAAATGGCTTCATCATGTAACCTCCAATTTCAAACCACCATGTCTTCTTCTTTCTTTCTTCTTCCTTTAAACTAATCACTGGCACTGAATGAATTCAACCATTTGACAAAGGAAAGTATTAGGACATCCCACTGTTGTACTATTTTCAGCTCTGCAACACTCAAAACAAAATCTGGGTGTTGTCTCCAATATTCCCTCGCCTCCCTGTCTTAGATATGTCACGGTCTTCAGTTCCTGTATTCCAATCCACCCGGGTGGAAGGGTTTCAGTGAGTCAGTAAATGAATGGGAGTCCCCCATCCCCACCCCCTGCCGTGGGGCCAAGTATGACCAATCCAAAACAGTCCACAGGGAGATGGACTACACTGCAAGCTCACGCCACATCAAAAAGTAATGGGATGAAAACCTGTCTAACATCAGCCACAGTGAACACAATCACTGCCATGTTTGATCTTTGGTAGACATCATTTTTGCCATCTAAAGAAGAATGTCACACATTTTGCTTGGGGGGGACCTTTTACGACCCAGTAGGCCCTCATTTAACACAGTGCGGCCCTATAAAGAGACAATCCTGATTTCAAGGGAGAAGACCCGGGGCAACTGGAAAGGCAGGGAAAACCTCGCCAGTCCCACTGCACCTTGAATCAGTCTACTAGTACAAGGTCGTCTGTGATTGCGTGCCTCGTATTCCACTTGACGAAGTGACAGATACCTCTTGTTAGTGGCATGTTTCATGGACAGGTGATCAGAGAGGCTGTGCTGTGAGAAGATTATGAAAGGTCAGAGTTCTCCAGGGGTCGACGTGTGGATGTCAGTCATTGTGTTTCACACCTATCAGCTCAATGGATGCCGCAAACTGCAGACTGCTCTTAAAGCCTGGGGTAGAATAGAGGTACATTTATATCCCTGAAGGATATATGTGAAGGTTTCACATATCATTCATACGACATGGAAAGCAAGCCCTATCCTTTGGTAACATCGGACATTTTGCAGCGAAACAAATTACCCTTCCTAAATATGCAATAGCAAGTACGACGGGGGGAGGACGGCAGGCTCGGTGGTTGTGTGTCTTTGTGTCTGTGTGAGATGCGAGTATAGCGTGAAATCAGGACGACAGTGAGACAAATCTGCATCTCATTGGCCATGCTTATATGTAAAACCATCAAACGCAGGCCTGAAGAGATACCACACAACATATTGCGCAACTTGGCCAGGATTCCCATGTGGGATTAGCATGCGTCTCAGGGGCTACCTAGCACTGTAGCAAAACATCTTCTCAGAATTTATATGTACAGTAAGAAGTAACGTGAGGCTAAAACCGTGATGGCCTGAGAGAAGAGGAAATCCAGCAAGGCCTGTATTTTCATGACTACCTATAAAGAGAACTACCCTAGCAGATAATAGGATTTGGGCCAATTTAATGATATCTTGGAGCACTAGCTCAATGACTAACCTATTCATGAACGAGTGATAAATTCCTCGCAAATGGAGGTTTGGGAGTTAAAAGCTGCATTTACCTGGTGAGATTACATAGCTCCTTTGTATTCTTTTACACTGCAGAGTACATATCCAGATAAACAAAGATTACAACGTTGATATAGTCCGTTATCATTCAGCCCAAGGGGTTACAATAATGTACTCAATAGACCTCTCTTAGCATCTGTACCCAGACTCACAACCTGCCTCCCGGGGGCTTTCACCCCCCTCCCCAAACCCATACCTAAAACTGAGCCTCTCTTGGCCAGAAGCCCACAAATGCCATCCATATCACAGAAGAACCTTCTGGCAGTCCTGGTATGACTTGCAAACATGCAAGATGGTGTCAATCGATTGCTCAACAGCAGTTCCACTTCACAGAATTGGATGTACATTTGAAAGAATATATCCGGTGTTGCTGTCACCCGTGACTTTTAGATCGTCCTCGGCCGGGATAGACAAGCGAGGACGTTTCGAAGTGTCGGTGACACATGCACACCGTAAAGCGTGCTACCATGAAAAGTGGTGCAGAGGACAAGAACTGCTTTCATCTTAGGATCGGTGCAGAGAGAGAGAAGATGGTGTTACATCAGGTTTCCTTTGAATGCTGCAGAAGACAGCTCTGATGAACAGAGAGTGGGTGTGCGGTAGAAGTTGGAACAAGCCGCTGCTTACCGAGAGGTAGCTCGAATGGCTTTTAATGCTGCTGTTGGAAGAAGTGGGTTAGTGTGTGATGGCTTTCACTGCTCAATTCCACAAAAGGACAGTCTAGTGGTGGGCAGTGTGAGTGGAAACATACTGCTGGTAGCCTATTTGATTACATGATCTACTGGAAATAAGTCCGCAAGGGAAAATCTATATTAGACCCAGCCTGGCACATCATACCCTACTGAGGGCATTGTCACTGTGGTTTGACTGTAGAGATGTTGTGGCAAACGGAAGGGAGGTTTCCTTAGTCATGCTACTATCAGGATCGCAGGGCTAATTACTCCAAAGTTGAGTGAATCACAGATGAAAAGGGGAAGGTGCTGGGTGTTCTTTGTACACAGAGGATGCGGTTGCCTTTTACTCAACACTTGACAAAATGAATGGAAACATTTGTAGTCATGTTGATGCGCAATTCTCTGACTTTGAATTTCCCAAAGCCAATTAAAAGCCTGGAATCCAACAATGTGACAATTCAGTATTATGATCAGATTAGAAATAGAATCAATTTCACAGATGATCCTTTTTTTTCTTCATCATTTGACTGTCTGGTTTGCTTCAGCTCAGAATACACTTATTTCCATCCATGTCAGCCGCCTGTTAGAAGTCGGTGTTGCAGGGGAACTGGAGCCCGTCTCAGCACCCACTGGGCGTAGGGCGGGGAAACACTCCGGATAGGTCGCTAGTCTCTCACAGGGCAGAGCAGTTAGGGGAACAGTCTCTTGCTCAGGGGCACTTCGACACGCTTCTCTGCAGATGCGGGGATCAAACCTGCAATTTTCGGATTGCCAGATGACCGCTCTACCAACTGGGCCATGCCGCCCCTGGAATATGCCACGTATTGATAGAAAACCGTCACCATTTCTTTTTACGTCAGCGTCACCTGATTGGGGTGATGATTTACACACGAGGCGTTGGTCTATATTGAGGTGGTGTTGCACGTGACGGATCACATTTTTCCGAGAGGCATGGGGATGAAGATGAGTTTTGCTTGCTGAATGTGGAAACATTAAAATTATAACACAGTCCTTTGGCACCGGGAGCATTTCAGAAATGGAGGAGGTGAAGTCCTAGCTAGCCTGCTGTGTAATTATGTTAATACATGGCCACTGGCAGGGCCCATAAAGAGGCTGTAATCAGAGGGTCAGCCTGCCTGAAATGGGTCCAAATGAAGAAATTGCCATGTACTCTGAGCTCTGAGCCACTTCCCATGAGCCTGCTCTAACCAGAACCCTTCACACGGCCCATTTATTTGAACTGGCTCTCACCCACAGCAGCATGCACTCAGAGGAATGGCCCACGAAAGTCATCAGGTCCTCATTACCATCATTACCATAATTATTTTCTATATTTACCTATGTGAAATAAGGCCAAATGAGTGTGCTGGTTCACGCATTCTGTGCACCACCCCAGGGCATGTATTGCAGTGGTATGGCTCTAATTTTCACACTAGCCAACTGCTGATGTGGTCCATAGGTTTTTTTTTATAGGAAAAGAACCATTCTCTCACAATTGGGGCCTACCACTTTTTTGGGAGCAGGGGGAAAAGCACTTGTTTGCAATGCATTCCTGTACTCTCTTTACACGCAGCACCACTCCCGTGCCTCTGGGGACCCAGATTTTCTGCAGCATGGCGGTGATTTTGGCTGCAGTAACAGGGGAGTTTCGCCTGTCGTATTTGTGAGCTCATTTTCCCAAAGAGACGCCATCGGTAGATTGATGTGTACTCCGGAGGCTCAGCCAAAACCACCCAAAGAGCTCTTACTGAAAGCAAAGGTGGGGCGCTTTTCAGCGCTCGTGTTACATAAGGACTTTTTATTTTTGGACTGGGGAGCACGGGCCATGTGCTCCCTGCACAAATGGGACCGTGAACATTTGCGTCAGACAAGACACCGATGGAAGAAACAGTATGGTTGTATAAGTCGTAGACGTCTCCGGGAGAGCAGGGAAGGGGTTAAGGGGAGTGAGGCTAGACAAATTGGGTTTGGGTGTGGGCTTTTGGGTGCATTTATATTCCGCTCCAGGTGCGAAGTTGGAAAAGTCAGCTTTGCATTATTCCACTGTGTCTAATGACAAAAACATATGAGACCGTGAGAGTTTCTCCTAAACCATATGTTACCGACAACACAGCGAGCCCTCCGAGGCCTACGTCCAACGAGAATTATAAATGGGCATGCACAACATTTTTAGCTTGTTTTTGCATGCCTTCAAGATTCAATAAGAACTTTATCGTCATTGGGCAAGGGGAACGGAATTGCAACCAGCAGAAGGGACACAACCATCCCATAATGCAATCTGTCTTCTACCGCGATCTTTAATTTTTACCCAGCCAACAGTTGACAAACTCCATAGTCCTCATCCTCATATCTGCCTATGACAGGTGCCGCCTGTCCGTCTACATGGAAAAGGAAAGGAAAGCTATCTTATTTGCTCAATGTGCTCCTAAAATGAAATTTGTCTGCATTCAACCCATCTTATTATATAGGAGAGGTGGGCAACTACAGTGATTAATGTCTTGCTCAGGGACACTTCAACACACTTTCTGAAGGAGCTGGGGATCAAACCAGCAACCTTTCAATAACTAGACAGCCCACTCTATCTCCTGAGCCCTCCTATATGAGAGCAGTGCCGGTGAATGCATTGGGTAAAAATTGACTCATGCGCTTGTGCAGATAGTTCATCCTTCAGAGAAGAGCCAAAAGCACACCGTCGTCATCCTCGTCTCTAGTGAGGCAGTGAATTAAATCTTATTTCAATGCTCAGCAGCCTGTGGGAGCCAACTTCCTGGAAGCTCATACCCATCTGTGGGTGAGACACAAGCGCCGGGGCCCTCCCCTCCCCTCGACAAATGGCAAACACATGTGTTTACATCAGGATCAGTGGCAAGCAATGCAGTCACCTCATTATGACTAACCAATGTTTATTCCAAAGATCTGACGCCTGGTCTAATACTCAGTTTCACCTTCCCCGGTCACAGACACACGGTGGTCAGGAGCAAACAAAAACAAGCAAACGGGAGCCGATTCCTCACCTCTGCGTTACTTTAAAAAGGCCTTCATATTTCTGTTTCCATGATGGTTAGCAACCCATGAGAGATCAGCTCAGTTTGACTCCCGGTAAGGAGATATTCGGAGAACTATGTGGATACCTGCGATTCTTTCTATTACCTCCGATTTTGAGATGATCACCGCGTTTTATGATGAGGATATCAGTAAGGTGGATGTCAACATCACCCACCAAGGTGATGTTGACATCCACCATGGAGGCGGAGGATGTTCCTATTTGTTCCTCTCTGTAGTGCTAAAGCAAACACGGTTCACATTTCTATGATCTGCTCTCTGTTCTTTGCCTATCCACAAGCCTAATCCCACAAAGCCAGACCTGAGAGAGAAAGCCACCCTAAGTGTGTGAAAGTGAGTCCCACCAATTCCACTCTGGGTTTTTTTATGGCCCAAAAGTAAAACCACAGAAGAAGAAATGTCTGTTTTTGTCACAGAATTTTTCCACAAAACTTGTTCTTTGTGATGTCATAATTCTGCATACGTCCGACCACCAGATGGAAAGTAGCTCATCCACTGACTGCAGATGTTGGCACATCCGTGGGTTTGACTATGTGCACCTCTCCCAATGTGATTGTGATCCTTACGGACCCAAATTCATTGATTTGCGCTAATCGGCATGCCCGATGTAAGATTAATGTTTTCACATTCATATGATGTGATTTCCAGTAATTATGGTAGAAGTTTGCTGCATACTTTGCAAATTGTATGACGGCATGTTTGTTTGAATGTGACGCTGAGCCTTCAACATCCAAATAAATGCTTAACAGACACGAGTAGCCAGTGTGGTTTTGTGAAAAACTGAAGTGTTTTCAAAACCGTCTGACATCAGTTCCATCTTCAATAAGTCTAGACCAGGGCTGAACTGGGCTTAGCCGTCTCTAGCTCCTAGGTGAGTGTGTCGACTGTGTGCGAGGTAATGCTGACGTTTCGGATGTTTGGACTCTTGATTACAGTGATCATTGTATCAGCGCTGTGTTTGTGGAGTGGGTATTGAACCACTTTCTCTCGTGAGTCTTGAGAACTAAGGACTCATCCATGACAAACTGTTGTCTCATGCAACCAGCAGGGGTCAAAGTGAACCACTGCTTCTCAACACTTACAGATGAACATCTCCACAGTTTGACTGTTGTTCTTGTGCTCTGCCCCCCACTTCTCAAGGTAAATGTATCACTATGTTTTAAGCCAAGGGGGCAGACCGGGAGGTCATCGTAGAAATAATCAACACTCTGTTTCCTTCTCGGATACCGCTGCCAAGCTATATATCCCGCCATTGAAATCAACAACCATTGCAAGCCACTCCCGCGGGGACCTCTCTCGGGGTCAGGTTCAAGCGCTCTTGCGGTCCTGCGGGCAAGCCAGCAGCCAGCGGGGGGCTCTTTGTGGGGATTTAATTGTGTGTCGGGTGCTGCTGGCTAATGGCCATGACAGTGCACTGAGACAATGGCCTGAGAGGCCAGGCTCGCTGAGAGATAAGGACGTTACTAGAGGAGTGAGGTTCACATGGGAACCTTCTGGACACGGTCCCAGTAGGAAAAGGGAAAGGCCAGGGAATGAACATGAGAGGCTCTGCCCAGTAGCAGCCACACCGTCAGCTTCCTGATTCCCACAGTGAGATAGAGTCGGTCTCTGATAAGTTACTGCACAAAAGAGAGTAGAAGAAGGACCAGAAGCTGGAGACGGTCTGGAATAAATCCAAACAGGGCAAGCTCAATGTGGACTTATAACCAGTGAACCCTGTCAGCAAACTAAATCTTGCGAGGTGGGTCCTTGTTCATCCCCATTCAGCAAAAAAATAAATAAATCTGTTATTGCTCCAAATGTGCGTGTATAGCAGCAGATTAAGAATCCTATTTCATGAAAAGCAGATCATCCAAAATCACATCTAAAAGCAGATCTAACATCGTGTCACAGACCATTACTGCAGCCTCCATCCCACAGCCCCTCTATGATTTGGTCTCCTGTCACGGTTACAAGGAATCCTTTAAGCAGTTTAATGCTGAAGCAGAATCATAGTGCCTGAACAGAGGGCACGTTGCATATTTAATGTGTCATCTATAAAGCAGGGAGAGAAAGAGAGAGGGAAAGAGGTGGGTTGGTGACAAGAAGGTCATTGTCTTAAAACCTCCATAAACGGGGAATGTCTGAGCAGAGAAAGTAGAGCCCACTGAAGCAAATAATGGGCTATGCAAATAAAACTGACTCGACATAGAGGACTAGCTCTCCTCCTCCTTCCTTCGAGGTGCAGTTGAACAGCAGCTCTCATGGAGAAACTGTTTGGTCAACAGTGGAAAACTGGTGGTATTGGGCAGCTCCCGGGCACATGTTGATGTAACTGCGTGGGCGTGAAGCATGACATGGGTGAACAAGAGCAATTATGGCCTGTAAAGTCCCACCTTTTTATATAATCAAAGCCTCATGCGATGCAAAGAGATGACGGCATTTACAGAGGAAATTACTGAGAAGTGCCTCCCTCTGACATGGAAGGGACATACCCCTGGGCTCGCCTATCTACAGATCTGCGGCTTTGACTCCTTACGTATATCTAGCCACTCACCAGCCTGTTAGATAGCCACATCCCTGGGGTATGGTACATAGCGAGAGAATCTTATTTGGTTTAAATAAGTTTAAAGAACATTCGGCATGTAGCTGGATGTTAATGGGATTCGACATGGTAATCTCAACTTCAGTCAGAACTGCATCATTCTTCATATTCTATGCTAATAGAGTATGTGATGGTTGAGAGGGTACAAATATAATTACCATGTTAACCACGGATGGTCTTTTCTTTGCTTCCACAGAATTTGATGGCAAAGGCACTGTACGACAATGTGCCCGAGTCACCTGAGGAGCTGGCCTTCCGGAAAGGGGACATCCTGACTGTCATTGAGCAGAACACGGGTGGTCTGGAAGGCTGGTGGCTCTGCTCTCTGCATGGACGCCAAGGAATTGCACCCGGCAATCGCTTGAAGCTGCTGATCGGGCCCATGTTTGAGGCTCAATCCCAGGCTGCCGCTGTCGTTGCCACCACCCAGTCCCCATCTCCATCGGCCTACCAGCAGAAAGCAGCAGCATCCCAGGGGCTGTACCAAGTACCGCAGTCCCTTCAGAGCCCACAGAGCCTGCAAGGAATTTACCAGGTCCCTCCTGGGCAGGAGGTCTACCAAGTGCCCCCGAGAAACACGCTTGCTGTTGATGGCACATCGACTAAGGTGAGATGAAAGGGAGTGTTAGCATTATGTATATATCAGCATTTGTGTGTCCTAGGGCACGTTGCATATTTGCATATTTGAACATTCTGACCCCCACTCTGTGGGGGTCAGAATGTTCATCTGATGCATGGTCACCGACTTATGGTGAGAAAAAAGAAGAAGCAGTGGGATCAGACAGGATTGGGAGGAAAACATGCTCATGTAGGTGGGTGTGGCCTAGACATGACAGGTGGGTGTATTAGATGTGATAGGACAAGGCATTTATGCAGTTACAAGGTGACCTGTTATCCTGCCAGTCTGCCACGACACTGCATCAGTCTGATTGTACAGACAGAGTCCAGAGGCCAGAGGGATTGTGGGTCTGCAATGTGCATTGTGGACAGGGTGTGTCTCCTCTTGTGTTCACCACAAAGCAGGGTAGTGTTTTTATGCAGGGCTCCCATTTGGCTCAGTGTCTGTTGGCCCATGCTGCGTAGCAAAACGGGTGAAGCCACAGAACAGCACTGAACAGGAGAAGAAATCATGGAAAAGCAAACAGCAAGAAGCTGTTTTGGGCTTTTTTTCTGGTGGAGCCCACATGTAGGTTGCTTTGTATTCATATCCTGTATGTAAGTCACCAGAAAACCCCATACAATTTGGCATGGACATTTATAATATGCAGCTATTTACAGTACCCTCTGAGAAGCATATCCACGGTGCATGTATATTTTCATAGATCTAAACTGGACAGTCCATCAGCGGTACCGTATGTCCCCAAACTGTCACTGAAATTGCACCCTGGAATAGCACTGAAAAAAAGAGTACTTTCAGCCACCCCGTTTAACAACCCATCATTTCTCATACACAGGCAGGAAAAGTGCTTCAACACATGGAAGTCTTTGGCGAGGGTGCGACCAGACATAAGCCCATGTGAAAAATAAGAAGGGGAAAGACACCCATTTATTCAGCAGCTTAACTCGCAGTAGCACCTCACGACAAGATTATTCCCATAGGGGACTTATAGTAATCATACCCCTGATGAGGCTTCTTATATCCTGGGGTAGTTTTTTAAACAGGATAGCTTAAGCTGTCATGGAAATGAGTCAAAGTGTGCGTTTTGTAGGTTAAATGGAAAGCAGAGCTTAGGAGGCAGAGTGAACCATTGTATGGAAACAAGCCTGATAAGTCCATCAACCCGGGGGCCACAGAGAAAGAAGAGAGGCTCAGAACAGATGACGGCAGACCTGTCAGTCACCCTGCGCACATCTATGCCTGTGTAGAAGTGCATTCAACACCCATGCACACGTAAATAGCAACTCTGCCAACCAACACCTCTTCGCTTCACTAAGCGCCCGCAGGGCTTAACTGGGGAACAGTATTAGAAATGACTTTGGTGATAACATGGAAAAATGAAATGTGCCCATTCTGAACGCGCTCCTTGCGCTCGCAGGCTATAATTTTGTTGTTAAAGAGATTAAATGAAATCTTGGAAATTTAACTAACCCGCAAATCTGTGGTTATCAAAGTGGTGGTGCAATTTTCAGTTATGCATCTATCCATTCAGG